>JAHLJT010000303.1:0-46664 GCA_031308135.1 Acheta domesticus
AAAGTGCTAAGCCACTGACAAAATTGTTTGTGTGGGAGTGCAGTATAACTTTTTTCAGCATTACATTTTTAAAGAAAAGAAAAATAGTAATTTACTTTACCCATAAGTGTATTTCTTTTAATATTTTCTCTGATCAATACTGAAAATTACTAATAAATTAAAAAATATCACAATGCTGTAACATTGTTGGTGCTAATAATTTGTTAATATACAACTGAATTATTATGGTTGATCATTTGTAGATATAATTATTCTATCTACAATGTAGTATCATTTGTAGAATTTGTATATTGATGTTGATGAATTATTTTTCAGCGACTTGCAAGGTCACTGACTAATTATTTATGTGTGGCTGTTTGTGGAGCTTTGAAATTTGGAAGTTCAAAAGTACGCGTTAATTAATGAATGAAATGATATAAAATTGTGTGTTATGATACAGTATATTATCATTGCTACAGTAACCTTTGACACAAGTTTATTGTTAGGACATAACCGAGTTGATATGATTTGTAATTTGTAGCTACAATGGCATGTATGAGGCGTTTGACTTTGAAAAGCTAACGTAAAAAAAAAGGAAGAAAGATCAAAACAACAGAACCAGTCCTCCACGCCAAGTTAATGTTGTCAGAAGATCAGGGGAAGCAGATGTTGCAGTCTACAAATTAGTATACATAGTACAGCCAAACCGTAGTGTGAACAGGAAGGGTATGATGCACCAAAACGATAAAGATGTCCAGAAAGTTTATTTTGAAGAAATGTCTGTATTTTTTGAGTGCTTTAACTAGAGATATTTTGCCTCCGAAAAAGCACAAGGCGGGTTTATTAAGCCAAGCAAAATCTGATATTGTTTCCCCTATTGAGGTTCCTGAACTCCTAGAAAAATGAATTACAAAAAATGATGAAAGATCAAAACATTACTTGAGTAATATTGGAAGTTATTTGTACTAATGTCCTAGCATTTGTCTCTGTGCAAACAAATCTTTTAACATTTAAAAACCATAGGCCGTACTGTTACGCATTCAAGGGCATATATACCATTCAGTGATACCTGTACATCTCAATAATGTCAATCCTTTAAAGTATGCAAATCTCTCTTTATTCGACACTCGGACAATTCTTTACAGTTCAGAATAAATCAAGTTAGTAATAACGAATGCGAAGCAGATTTAATATTATTGATGTACAGGCTTCTCAATGTCAATCCGTATACCCAATTGTTTCAACATAAAGTTGATGTGAAACAAATTTGAAACAAACCTGTTCTAATTCTGCTACTATTTACCATCTCATTTTTTCTGCGGAATACTTTTGATAAAAGACATTACGATCTATCAACAACTGTAGAAATTGCTTCTGTATTTCTAAGTGACGATAGAGGTCCCTCCAACAATATTTCTTTCACAATTCATTCTGAAGTATTTGGTCATCGAATGAAAATAATATCTGCTCTCGACTCGGATACTGAACCTATTTCTTATCCATTACTTTTTGTACGTAGAGAATCATTGCGGAAGCTTTGGATGAGTCTTGATTCTGTCCATACAACTTCGGTTTTGTAATGTTGTTACTCAGTTGCAGTACTATTCTTACCGCTTAGCAATAAGGGGAGGTTTTCAGCCCTTTGCCCAGTTCTGGAAGACTATTCCAACAATATGTTGTAGATTCTTACATCAAAATTTTATCAAAAACAAAATAAACAAAATATTTAGCATCCCTTATAACTTTTTAGGTGCAAAATAATTCTGTATGGTGTTGAATTCCATTATATTCTTAAGTGTTCTCCGAAAGTAATAAATACGATGTGTAGAACAGTAATTGTGAATAGTTAAATAATTGAGTAATGTTTATTTAATATCTTGCATCTTCATGCATTTTGAGGAATATTAGTTAACATTTCACTTATAATACCAACATAGGCTCTTGCTTCTCTAGAGGAAATAAACATTTTTCCAGCTTGAAATTGAGTTGTTTCTGTGCCATTTCAGATAATCTGTCTTAATATTAATACCATGCATGCATACATTACAATAAAGAGGGAATGATTTAAACATATTTCAATATCGCGCATGGAACTACAAAATGTATCCCCCCTAAGAACTACATTGTACATTGCAGAGCTAAAAAGTGTATGACCTGCAATTGTCTCAAGTTAGATTTAATTTTATAAAATTAAGAGGAAAAATATTGTTTTGGGAATACTATATTTTAGAGGATAGACAATCCTGAGAGCTTAGACAATGGATGTGTTATTGTATCAATATAAATTTCAATACTTGCGTTGGTTACGTTTTCCACTTTGATGTGCAACGTATCATGTACCGGTAAACTGAAATTGAAGTTTTATAATACATTTATTCATGTTTTAAACTGAATGGATTTAAAAAGTGGTTTCACATGGATTTTATTCATAACTGCATAAGTTACGTTTTAACAATGAATACAATCACTTTAATGTAGTGGACAAATAATAATGATTCACGTTCATTCATTACCATATATGTATGGTATATCGTAACAAATTCTTTACACGTAAAATTTTAATCACTCAAATAAATATAACTCACGTAAAATTTAATCACTCATATATCTAATATATCAAGAAATTGTTTAAAAACCATATGATAAATGTATTTTCATTGAATTGCAAAGTCATTTTTTAAATTTTGTAAACCTTTCAATCCTTCATCTGAAAAACATGCTTACTTTTGCAAGTTTCTTTTCTTTACCTGATCGCTTACGGAATGGAGAAAAAGGAAACCGCTCATTTAATGAGCGGGTATACCTCTAGTACTCCCAATATTCACAAAACCATTGCAGTTTTTTTTTCTGTACTGTGCTGTGCTTTTCATCCTTCCGCATTTTCAGATTTTTGTCTTTCTTTGAAGAATGGAAAATAAGGATTTGTCATAACTATGTATTGTAATAAAATTGTTTATAACTTCAACTCCATTTACTGGGGTTTCATATCATAAGATATGCATTACTGGGATCTTGAAACAAAGCACAATAATAATTAATAAAAATTTATAATAAATAATTAATACTGTAAAAAAAATATTGCAAATTTTGAGCAAACTATTGCAATGTTAACCTTTAAATATAACCCTGGGGTCTATTGGACCCCAACCAAATTTCTTTATATAAGTTTAATTCGAAACTAAAGATTTGGGATATTTTACTCCCACGTAAATTCAGTTAGTACGTTTGGGAAGGGTTAGCCGGTTGCCGCCCTCTAACAGTCTGCTACTAACCTCGCAGTAGAGTGCGGAAGTGTCTTTGAGGTTTGCTGGACCCCAGTCATATTTACGTGTCTCTTTTTCAAAGTTGCAATTTTGTTTTTTGTTTGTTTTTAAGACTTTTCTACACAAAATAACATCAAACATTAAAGATAATTTACTCCAATAAGAGATATACCAGATGAGAGTGATAACGAAGAAACATAGTTTGTTAATACTTGAAATGTGTTTTGTATCTTCAAGTACTAAAATCGCTGCCCCGAGCGCGCGTTTGCAGGGGAAACGCTGGGGCTGACGGTTACATTGAAAATATCCGTTAAATACTAGTCGCAAAAAAATCACAATTAGTCAAAAAATGCTTATCTAACATATGACAATATATCTTTGGATTAATCTTTTTACGCTTGTGATGATATCCTAAAAATATGTACAGTCCCATTTGAAAAAACCAAGTTACCTCAAATATCTGGTAAAATACAAGTGATAAAAGAGAAATCAATAAACATATCAATTAGCCCCATTCCATTCACTTCCGTGAAAACTGCATTGCAATATCTTCAACCGTTTAAAACTTACAGGTAGTGCTTAAGTTACGTGACTACTCCTCTGGCCGCTCCAAGATGGCTCTGAGCGCGCATGTGCGCGCGCGCTGTCGCTATGCTTCGCCGCCGCTAGCGGACCAATAACTGGTTCGTAACGTAAGCAGGGTCTTATAAAAGGTGCACCGACCCTGGCACGAGTGCAGTTGTGCCCGCGCGCGGATGCAAGAAGCGTCGAGATAAAACACGCTGCGGTTTTCGTTGTAATTCTGTTATGTAAAAAGTCTTATCTGAAGTAATACACAGGTACAAAAATGTAACTTACAGTGGTATGGCCGGAGAGTATAAACTGTGATGTTTCGGTGATGGATTTATTCACTATATTCCGTAATTTATTCTGATGTACTTTTGTAACTTTCTTGTTAGAACTCGAGATGAGTTATGGAGTTTTCGGCTTTGAAATTTGTAATTTATTTAATGGAAGATTTCTGCGGCTTAGGCTGCCATAGCTGGATATTCTTTATTTTTTGTATAGATGTGGAGGCGAATGCGCCGCACATGTCATTTTTGCTTAAAAAACAGCCACGCTGTCGTAATTCTGCTCACCTTGGTGAGTGTCCCTTAGGCCCTTGCGGCAGTTTGGGCCTCCAATATTAGGTTTAAGTAATTTTTGTATAATGATGTTTCGGCCTTTTGAAATTTGTGTCATTTTGTACATTTATTATTTATTTTGGTCACCTTTAGAACGTGTAATAATTTCAGTATTAATTCTGATTTCGCTCCTCCGGAGCACTGTCACTCTCAAATAAGTTAATAAATGAATTAATTGAAATATCCTTCAGAATAAATATACCCGAAAACCTCGCCCAACCCAGTTTCCCTTGTTATTTTATAACAAGGAAACATTGGCGCAGTCGGTAGGACCATGTGGGGTCGAATCAGAGCTCGTGGGAGTGGGAAATTAAATAGGATTTTATTTTTCACTCAGCTTTCCATACAGCCCGGGACTTGGGCTGAGACTACAAGGTTTAGCTATGTCAACCGCGAACGCCGAACGCTCTGATTCGGAATCTTCTGAAGATCGTCCGCTTTCAGAATGCATCAATGAAAGCATTTATGTCAGTGCTCAAGGTAGAAGGCGTGATTCTAGGGTAACTGCGTCACCAGTGCGAACTCTGTGATCGCGCCGAGCAGGAGCCTCAGCAGTAGCGGAGCAGATAACGGCTTCCGCCCTTTCACCTGGCGCCGAGGCGCCGCCCGGTGCGTCCCTGGCTGAAAATTTGGGTAATGTAAGCGGTGCGCGCGCCGCACCAGCAAGCAGCGGAAGTGATTATTTGCCGCTGAGAGATGTAATGAGTTTAATTCCTGAATATAGAGGAAAGGAGGAAGACTTACGGGATTTTATTATATCTGTAGAAACCGTAATTTCCTTAACTTAAAATCCGACAAGCAGTGTGAACTCTGTGGGCTCTGGTATCATGCAAGTTGTGGAAAAAATGGAGACATGGACAACGGAAAATGGTTTTGCAGTAAGTGCAAAGAAAACAGACTACGTCAACTGGAAGAAAAACTAAAAGCTTCTCTTCTTCAAATCCAGGAGCTGCGGGAGTTAAACGCAGCTCTGGAGGAAAAACTTCGAGCTGTTTCAGTTGGAGGCGCCGCGCAGCCAATTGTAGAGGCGCCAATTGCGAGAAAACCCATTATCGGTATTGGCGACTCGATAGTAAGGCATGTAGGCAAGTACAACGAACACATGGATGTTGTGTGCCTCCAGGAAATTCGAACCGAGCAGCTGCGAAGGTATCTGGAGAATAGGGACCTCGGAACGTAAGATACCGTAATTTTACATGTCGGTACAAACGATTTCAGGAGGAAAAATCTTGACTTTGTCATGGGGAATACGGGTGACCTCGTGATGAAAGCACAAGAGAAGTTTCCGAAAGCAAAGATATATATTAGTGGTATTCTCAGGCGTCCGTGGCATTCCATGGAGGCGGGTCGGTGTAGTGAACCGAATGTTCGAGTGGGTGGCGCAGAAAAGGAATGTGTTTTTTGTGGACCCAAATTCGTGGTTGCAGGTCGGCGATTTCGGTCGTGACGGTTTGCATCTAAATCGCTCGGGGTCCACAAAGCTAGGTGGTCTCGCGCGTAGGTGGCCCGAAATTTCCCGCGACAGGCTCGTGAGACAGTACGGCGGTGTCGGCAAGGGATGTCGAATCCCTTAGGATGGTCTGTGCGGGGATGTCGGCGACGGACAGCAACGCAGCGAGGGACGGCGACGTAGTGGCGACATACAGTGACGCGGAGACGGCGGCGAGGGACGGCGGCGAGGGACGGCGACGCGGAGACGGCGGCGAGGGACGGCGACGCGGTGGCGGCGGCGAGGGACGGCGACGCGGTGGCGGCGGCGAGGGACGGCGACGCAGCGGCCAGGGACGGCGACGTGGCGGCGCCGGTCGGCGACGTAGTGACGACGGCGAGGGACGGCGACGCAGCGGCAACGTGCAGTGATGCGGTGATGGCAGCGAGGGACGGCGAAGCGGTAGCGACACACTGTGACGTGGTACCGGCGGCGAGGGATGGTGAAATGGTGGCGACGGTCAACGAAGCAGTGACGGTGCTGAGGGATGGTGAAGCGGTGGCGGCGATGACGAACGGCGACATATCGCCGGACAGTGATGCGGGAACAATGGCGAGAGACGGGATCCGATTAATGAATTATGCAGGAGGTGAGTCTCTGGTTATTTTGCAGGTTAATTGCAGGAGTATTTACAATAAAACTGTTCAATTCTGGAACACAGTAGAATCTTATAATGTAGATGTCGTGATAGGTACGGAGTCATGGCTCAATGCGGAAATATTAAACGCTGAAATCTTCAGACACAATTTTTTTACATTTAGACGTGATAGAGTAGATCGCATTGGTGGGGGAGTTTTTATATGTATAAAAGATAACTTTGAAGCAACAGAGGCATGGGTGGATGACAAATTTGAAATCATAGGTGTAGACATCCGAGATAAAAATTCGAAAAATCAATGGGAAATTATAGGCGCGTATAGATCACAGCAAGATGGACATGAACCATTGGCAAGACTTGTAGAGAGAACACGCGTAACTAGGAAAACCGGAAAAAAACGTCATTTTGGGGGGAGCTCTAAATTTACCGCACGCTACCTGGGAGGGGGATGTGGGGGCTGAAGGCGCCACCCAACGCCTCATTAACGAGCTGGTTTGGGAGAACGGCTTCACACAGGTTGTGACCAAACCGACCCGTGATAATGCCTTACTGGACATTTTCCTTATTAGACCGGTGGACAAACATTTTGCCTGTGAAGTAATTCCTGGAATTAGCGACCACAAAGGAGTCCTTCTAAAATGTGCAGAGAGGGTTAGCGAACTGATATTGTAAAAAAAAAGACAAAATTTTTTCAGTTCTCTAGAACAAACGTCACAAACATGCAATTATATTTGAAAAACAATTATCCAACTTAGGCTTCTAGCGGAAGTACTGTGATACGTGAATGAGGGTGAGGATAAAAGACAAGGAAGTGTAACAGTACATCGATTCCCATCATATAAAACGTTTATACGTGATTGAGCCCGTGGAAGAGCGGCACTTTGCCGCTACCGCCACCGTTGCCCGCGCCCGCACCCGCGCCGTCCCGGCGCCCGCGCCCACTAGAGATTTCTTTGTCACCGTCTTAACCCTTTTCTGCCTAGCGTGACATATATGTTACACTCAGCATTTTATTTTTTTTAATTTTTGTTTTTGAAATATTCGTTCTTTTTCAAGTATGATTCTTAAACTGGATGTCTACTCTGTGTGTGGCACTAAATATTTTATAGATATCTCTTTCCGACATCCTGTGGGAAGAGTTTGAACTATTGGTTTTGCGCGGGAGTCGTTTTGTGATTGCAGTACTTAGAGAAATCGCTTCGTTGGTGGTGTTAATTTCAAAGAAAGTTTGCTGTACTTTTAGTACGTGTACATCAAAGCATAAGGTTTATTCTTATATACTTAAACAGTATCAACAATGGCATTTAGCTAAGTTTTGTTTTGTTTTTCTTACGTGACATATATGACACGCTAGGCAGAAGCGACATTTTGAGGTTATATGTTTTAGGAGCCTCTCGTTGCATGAGATTCTGGCTGAGCTGGAGGCTGAGGAAGATGATGTTGATCCTGATCGCATTTACATTCAGCCTCCTGCACTTTCTCATGAGTCTGACGAGGATTCAGGAGAAGAAGACGGCGGCGGAACTGTAAATAACCTCGCCCCTAGGATTCTGCAAGCAGAGGCCGAAGCTGTATGAGAGATGAGCGCAGGATAGGTCTCGTAGAAGATAGTTCTTTTCATAGTAATAGTGTGAGTGATATGAAACTTTAAAATAGAAGTGAAATGTATACAAAAGCTAAAAATAAGGTGTACTCTGATTGGAAAACAGAAGATATTCAAGAATGGCAGTCTTTTTTCCCAGAAAACTGCTATGCAAAGTACAGACAATTAACTCCATCCGATATGTTTGAACTGTTCTGGGATGATTCTCATACAGATCTTTTGATAAAGGAAGCCACTAGATATGCTCTCTTCAAGAATTGCGCTGATCCAAAAATTGCACCCGACGAAATGAAATCTTTTATTGCAATTCTTATTCTGTCGGGATATAATCAACATCCAAGTCGGCGGCACTTTTGGGATTCAAAATCCGATATGCGCAATGAATTAGTTATCAATGTCATGAGAAGGGACCGATTTGAGTGTATAATGCGATTTACGCATTGTTGTGATAATCATGTGAGTGAAGATGACAAAGTGTGGAAACTGCGCCCAATAATGGATCTATTGAAGCAACGATTTCTAGAGCACTTTCAGCCAGAACAAAATTTAGATTACGATGAATGCATGGTTCAATATTTTGGGAGGCATGGTTGCAAACAGTTTTTAAGAGGAAAACCCATACGTTTTGGTTATAAAGTATGGTGCATGAACACCCGTGAAGGTTACCTTGTGAATTTTGAAGTATATCAAGGAAAAAATCCAAGGCGAAATGAAAATTATGAACAAATGTTTGGTAAATGTTCTGCACCATTGGTGCAGATGTTAGATGAATTGCCCAACAATTGCAGAGATCTACCATTTAGACTTTATTTCGATAACTTGTTTACTGGTCAAAATTTGCTGGTGTTTTTAAGAGAAAGGGGCATTGCTGCCACCGGCACAAAAAGTGACAACAGAGTTCCACGAGGATGCAAGCTTCCATCAATAAAAATGATGTCAAAGAAAAAAAGAGGAGAATATGAATTTGCCAGTAGCAAGGAGAGCGGCATAGTGCTGGTAAGATGGCATGACAACTCAGTTGTTACAGTTGCATCAACATGTCATAGTGTTCAACCCGTAACGAAGACCCCAAGATATTCAAAGGAACACAAGAAGAAAATAAATGTTTCGTTACCTCATCTAGTGAAGCAGTATAACAAATTCATGGGTGGTACTGATCGCATGGACCAGGATGTAGGAAAATACAGAGTAGCTATCCGTGGCAAAAAATGGTGGTGGGCAATTTTCACCTGGTTGTTGGATGTGTCTCTGCACAATGCATGGATCCTTCATAAGAAAACAGGGCATGATGTTCCCCAACTTGACTTCAGGCGATTCATTGTGCAGAAGTATCTCACTGCAAATCCAAATCCTCCAAGATCAATTGGAAGAAATCCTATCTCGAAGACTGCAGTTGTCAGGTACGATGGAAGAAACCATTTGGTTTGCAATGTACCGAATAAGAAAAGAAGACGCTGTGCTTATGAAAACATGCAGTGGCGCACCTCGCACAATGTGCATGAAATGTGATGTGGGACTGTGCATTGATTGCTTTGCACCTTATCATACTAATTAGATATCGTCATAATAATGTTCACTGAATTTACCATAAGTACTGGCTACATGTGTTATGACATTTTACTCTCATCTACAAATCTATTAGTATTATTTTTCACCAAATACAGGTTAATGTTAACGTTCTTTAGCTCACTGTACATGTGTGTTGTCAAAATAAATTATTTTTTGTTTCAGACTTTTTTTGCATGATCCGCCTAGCGTGACGTATATGTCACACCTCATATCTCAAAAACTAAATTGCAAAAAAAATGTAACTCATTTTTTAGTTCTGTTATATCATGAGTCATAAAATATTAATAAAAACTATTTTCGAAAAAAAAATCTTCCAGGCAGAAAAGGGTTGAGACCTTTCACTACGTCCCACAGGGTAGCGCCCATCGACGGATTAGGCCTCTTAGAGCAGCCGGGGCCGGACGTTGCAGATTTGCGCTTCCAGAAATACTTCAAGGGAAACTTATTCTTGGAATTATCATACCCCCAAATGTTCTTTCCAACAGGGCATGCGCCGATAATTCTATTGGCCAAAGCGAGGTCTCACTCCCACACCCTTTCGTTTAAAATAACGAATCAGAGAATAACCTCGCAGGGGGATGGTGGGAGACAGAAGTTTGGTGGTGAGCGTATCTGTAGGCAAAAGACAGATTCCGAGATTTTACTGACGAGTTAACTTCAAAACGGCCTCTCCGGCTCTTGAAGGAGAATGCGGCATCTGCCGCATATCGCGAAGTGCTAGACTTGCGCTCGATTTTAACATCTTATGTATTGGAGCAAGCAGTAATGGTACGCTCTCCACACTTCAAGTCTGGCGGAGTTATATGGTAACGGATGGATGCGTGGATGCCACTCGCCAGCAGTGCCCGAGCTTAGCAGATTCACAAAACAAACTATCGGCGGTCACATCCGCCCGCGTCAACGTGGCTGAGGTATCACTGCCGCCGGCGTACCCCGCGCTGCCGTAGCCGCCGCCGCCGCCACAGCCGCCGCCGCCGCGCCGCCCTCTTTGTGCCGCCACCAACCTTGCAGTCAGGGCAAAGGATCGTCCGCTTACCTGAGGACGAGCTCACAGAGGGTGTGATGAACTCTTGCGTTAGCAACACGCATTTTTTTGTAACTGTTGTTTGTTTTTTTATTGCGAGGCAGGCCGCGCGTTGGCCGTGTAAAGTAAATTGTCATTATAATGTTACCAGAATGAATAATGTGTTTCTTACAATCCATGATTGTAAGACCTGCTCCTTCCCGCATCCCTCGAAGTTAAAAGAACAGGACTAAATTAGTAATTAATCTTCCTCCATTAATGCGTGGGTGGGATATTATTACAGAAGAGACGAAAAAGGCAGAACAAGAATTCAAAAGACCGCGCAAAGCTGGGCGCGTCCGGAGAAGCGTTCGCTGGCGAGAAGGGGTACCGGCGGGGCCGATAGGAGAGTGACCCCCACTCATGTCAGGTAGTGAGGGGGAAAAGAGGGGAAGTGCGGCTGACCATAAGGGAATCGCTCCTTCTTCTGGTCTGAGCAGCGTCACCGGACGGAGGTACCTAGTCAGTATCTAGGCGGCGGCATCTAGAGTAGGCAGATGTTAGATTCGGGAGAGAAGACGGTTGAATGTTAAAAGTGAAGGTGATATTTCGTAAGGCAGGAATAGAAGATGAACTGTAATGAAATAGCTAGAATGGACAAAGTTAAGTTTATTAAAAGTGAGTTTTAGAAAACTGAGTTAAGTGGTTATCACACGGCAGATAGTGCGAACCGAGGACCGCAGTAAAACGATAGGCTCGTGTCGACTGCCGCGCTTGAGGATACGGACGCACGAACGGTATAAGAATTCGGGAGTCGGACGAGAAGCAGAGAAGACGGAACGTGGTTGGACGTGCCGTGGAGGCAACGCGAGAGGGCTCGGGGCCGGCTGGAGTTCGCCCTTGGCGGCGCGTGGCGGCCGGGCTTCCGAGGTGGCGGCGCGCGAGTGTGCGGGACCTTTTGCAGCAGACCCGTCGGACGGCGCACGTAAAGTATTACAGACTTCATTTTGGGGAGAGTGAAAAGAGAAAGAAAAGGAGTGGACATATTTAAGTAATGAGAACTGATTACCTGAATCGGGGAGGGAAGTGATTAATTAGAGTTTCCATGTTCCAAGTCGAAAAAAGGAGAAAGACAGTTAAATGTAAATCAAAATTGCTATATTATGTAACATAGTTTTCCATCAAGAGAAGAAGAAAAGGAATTGATTTTTTTGTAAAGTAATTTTAAGCCTTTTTGGAAGGGGAAATGGTAAAGTGCTATGTGTTTCTTGTACAGTAAATGCTTTTACCTTCAGTAAACGAGGGATCCCATCGCAAAAGGCCTAATCGTTTTGAGTTTGATAATTCATAAATGATATCTGGGAAGATCAGTATTTTGATTTATTGAGTATTTGTATTTGTTGGACGTGGGAGTTTCATTATCTGGAATAAATCCAAAATTGTTACAAAAAGGGGTTGCTAAAATTTACCTCACATGTGATCCCAAGTCACGGCTCCTCCCAGCCAAGACTCCTGTGCCTTTTCAGGTCCCACCAAAACAAAAAGGATTGTGTTGGCGGAGTACCGTCACAGTACAGTAGAGCAGATATGGACAAATTTTAAGAACATCATTTCAGAATGCTTAGCAAAATTCGTGCCTACCAGGGAACTACGGTACCACTCGGATCCCGTGTACTACAACAAAGAAGTGAGGCGACTGAAAAGGCATGTTAGGAAAGCGTATAGTAAACGTAATATAAATAAGGAGCAGAAAAATAAATTTCTACAATTAAAGACTTATTAGCTTTAAAATTACATACCCAAGAAAATTACCTTAAATCAATTCTAAACGATCGTAAGTATGTAAGACATAAGAAAGGAAACAAAGAAAGTATTCCAGCGATCTGCGGAGCAGACGGTTCGTTAATCACAGATGACAGTGTAAAGGCGGTCTGTTTAAACAGACATTACGCTTCAGTTTTCAAGCCAAAGGATCAAACCCCAGTAAGTAAAACAACACCCGTAATAGAAACCTTTCGAGTTGATGCAGGAATTATTAGAAAAAGAATTGCAAAAATAAGAAGAAATAAATCTGTAGATCCTGATGGAATACCAGGAGAAATACTAAAACTGGGAGGGGAAGCCATGATTCCGTACCTTGCGCGGTTAATGGACGGAACTATAAATAATAAAATGATTCCTCAAAATTGGAAGGAGGCAATTGTAGTACCGTTTCACAAGAGAGGAGACAGAAGGGTTGTTAACAACTACAGGCCTATTAGTTTGATATCGGTCGTATGCAAGCAGATGGAACACTTAATTACAGAGTATATTAAAAAAGCTTGGAACAAAACTGATTGGCTATTTCAAAATCAACACGGTTTTCGTCCTGGGTATTCGTGCGACAGCCAGACTATTGCTTTATTTCAGGACATAGCAGATTCACTAGACCAAGGGAGTAGGGTCGATGCAATAATATTAGATTTTTCTAAGGCATTCGATCTTGTTCCACACGGTCGTCTAATTGCCAAATTGTCAGAAACGGGATTAGATCACCGAATAATCTTGTGGATAAAAGAATTTCTTTCGGGGCGTACTCAAACAGTCAGGATAGGCGATAAATATTCATCAAAAGTCGATGTAACTCCTGGGGTCCCCCAGGGGAGTGTGCTAGGGTCACCACTATTTTTAGCGTTCATTAATGACATTGCAACTGGAGTAAAATCGAAAGTTAGACTTTTCGCCGATGATTGTATAATATATAGGAGTATTGGCTCGTCTTCGGATGAAAATGTTTTACAGAACGATCTAAACTGTTTATGGAACTGGGCGCGCAAAAATAAGATTGAATTAAATCCTGAAAAGAGTAAATTCATTTGTTTTACCCAGTGTCGTTCGAATGTACACTCCAATTACGAATTAGGAACCAACGTTATACCACGTGTAAAAAGCTGTAAGTATTTGGGTTTGGTTCTGAGAAGCGACTTGGATTGGTCGGATCATATTAACAATACGGTAAAAAAATCCTGGAGAGCACTTCATTTTGTAATGCGTATCCTAAAAAATAGTCCAAATGCCCGATCCCTAGCATATACTACACTTGTTCGTCCTATTTTAGAATACGGATCAGCATGCTGGGACCCGTACAGGAAAGGGCAAATTGAGGCGTTAGATAAAATTCAAAAAAAGGCCGGTAAGTTTTCAAATCATGGAGGAATTGTTGATGAACGAGAAAAATAGGAGTCCTTATCTAAGAGAAGGGAACGGGCGCGTTTATGCGTAACGCACAAGACATACAGAGGAGACACAGCATGGAGATATCGGTAAAAGATTACATAAACCAGATTATAAAACAGAGGAGACCATCCGTGGAAAATACGATGTAGAAAGCAAAAAACTGATGTAAGTTCTCCTTTGTGAATCGCAGTATAGTAGATTGGAACTAACTACCTGCAAAAGCATTAGAGGCTCTTCTAATGTAGGCAAATTTAAAAATATACTAAATTCTATTTAGATCACTATCAACACTGAGACAATTACCTTTATTATTATTATTTATTAATATTATTATTACTGATATAAATATCACCATTATTAACACTGCTTTTAGCTTTGGTGTAATTCTTAAGTTATTATTATTATTGCATATATAGTTTTTGTTATTTTTATTATTATTGTGTATTAGCGTTAAACAATGAAGTGTAGTGTAGTGAAGTGTTAGTGAAACTAGTAGTCAACTTAGAGATAACTAGAAATCAATTAGAACTAGGATATCATCCTCTAATTCTAATGGTAATTATAATTGTTAATGGTTGTTATTGTTCTAATTCTAATTGTCATGTTTGCCACC
This sequence comes from Acheta domesticus, assembly GCA_031308135.1. NCBI lineage: Eukaryota > Metazoa > Arthropoda > Insecta > Orthoptera > Gryllidae > Acheta > Acheta domesticus. The sequence continues at coordinate 14,518 of JAHLJT010000303.1, forward strand.
GAGCATTAGCTCAAAGCGAACTAATAAATCTATCTACCTAGTTGCGCTGCATAACCATGAGCGGTTTCTGGTATTTTTGCGCTGCAAAATTCGCGGAGAAACCGCACAAGCATTGCAATTCAAAGATATTTCGACTTGGAAAAAAATCAAAACTCAGCTACGGGCCGCATTTGGCACTCGACATACGCTAGATTTTTACGCGTGTCAGTTATTTGAAGCTTGTCAGAAAGAAAAAGAGCGCGTAGGTGACTGGGCTAACCGCCTTGAATCTCTGCTCGGAAATTTGCGACACGTCAGTTTAGCAAATTGCCCCGTCGATCACCGCGTACGAATTCAGGGATTTACGGAACAGTTGGCGCGAGCCTCTTTTACGCAGGGACTCATTAATACACGAATTCAAACAGTACTGCGTAGCCGCGACCCCGGCACTTTGGCAGAGGCCGTAGAAATAGCTTAAGAGGAAGAATCGGCACTTATTTGCCAGCGAAGCCCGCGAGGCAAAAGTAATTATAAAAAGAGTGCCGCGCCCGCGTCTACAAAGTCCGTTACGCGTAATCCTGTAAATATAGAGGCTTCGACACCGGGGCCACGGCCACCGGTGACGTGTTTTAAATGTGGCAAGGAAGGCCACATTTCTAGAAACTGCCCTACTCTCGCCTCCCGCGTAACGGCTGTGGAAATGGCCGACGCGATACCGGTCGTCTTCTCGCAAGACGAGGTAAATATGCCGAAATTCAGAGATATTGTGTATTTGCCTTGTGGGTTAGAAAACGGGAGACGGCTTGCACTGTTAGTTGACACAGGCACAGATGTAAGTTTGTTAAGAGGTATGTATGGATACGAGCAAAATTGCAGCAGAAGGCTGGCTGCCGATTTTAAAGGGAATCGGTAACACGGAAATCCGTACGAAAGGGAAAATTCAGGTAGCCCTGCAAATGCCGCGAGGTGTGATAGAGCACTCGTTTTTCAAAGTGCCAACAGAAATGCGTTTAAATGTAGATGGCATTTTAGGTCGGGATTTTTTCCTGAAGCAGAAGGCAAGTGTGAATTATAAGACTAATAGATTAACTACTCGTTTGGGGTATGTGCCCTTAGCCACCTCGCCGCCACCTTCGATAGATATTAATATTCCCGTTAGAGCGGAAAAATGTATTTCTGCCAACCGATTATCAAGGCGACGGGCTTATAAAACAAAAAGAAATAGCTCCCGGTATTTATATGGCCGCCGCACTAGTAAACTGCCAAAACGGGCGGTGCCCTGCGAGAGTATTGAATCTCAATGAAAAATCAGTACAAATAATTCCCCGTAAGCTAGAGGTTGAAAAGTTGTCTGGTATGTCTCACTCCTTTTGTGACTTCTCACACGTCCACGAGCGAGGAGCCGTTTTAAATAACGAACTTCGCACGACCATCTGAACCCAGAAGAGCGGTCAGCCTTATCGGAACTTTGCTGTAAATATTCCGACGTCTTCTACCTGCCAGGCGACCAACTTTCAGTCACCGACGCCGCCGAGCAAGCCATTCACCTTCAACCCGGCACAGCGCATGTCTGCGTAAAGTCTTATCGCCTGCCGCAGGCACTGCAGGAGGAAGTGAGCACGCAAATTGAAGGTCTGTTACGTAACAAAATTATTCAAACCTCATATAATGCGTGGAATACTCCAATTCTGTTAGTACCTAAGAAGCCTGATGCTTCAGGGAAGCCGCAATGGCGGCTAGTTGTAGATTTTCGAAAGTTAAATAAGAAAACCGTAGGCGCCGCGCAGCCATTACCTAACATAACAGATATTTTAGATAACCTCGGAAAAGCCGAGTACTTCAGTGTGTTAGACTTGGCCTCTGGCTTCCACCAAATCAGGAAGGAGGATAGGGAAAAAACAGCCTTCAGCGCCTTGGGTGGGCACTTTGAAATTTTAAAAATGCCGATAGGTTTAAAGAGTGCGCCTGCAACTATGCAACGCTGCATGAATGCTATGGTCAGTGGGTTGCAGCCCATACAGGCGTATGTGTATTTGGAGGACTTAGTAATTTTTTCCTGCACTCTTAAAGAACATGTTTGCCGCTTGGAAAATAGTTTTAAGAGACTTGGGCAATTTCAGCTAAAACTCCAACCCTCCAAATGCGAGTTCCTAAAGAGAGAAGTGGCCTATCTAGGCCACGTTATTTCAAATAACGGCGTACAGCCCGACCCTAAGAAAACAGGCTGTACGAAATTGTCCTCGACACCAGAACGTGAGGCAACTTAAGGGATTTTTAGGCCTGGCCTCTTACTATAGGCGATTTATAAATAATTTTAGTAAAATTGCTAAGCCCTTAACCCTTTTATTAAAGAAAGGCATTGATTATCAGTGGGTAACTTAACACGAACTCGCCTTCACTGAACTAAAGAAGGCTTCGGTTACTGCCCCCGTCCTTCAATTTCAGGACTTCGAAAAACAGTTTGTTATAGCCACCGATGCCAGTTTCGGAGCAATAGGCGCAGTGCTTTCACAAGGAAATCCCAAGCATCACGTGGCTTTCGCTAGTCAAACCCTCAGCAAAGCTAAGGAAAATTATAGCGTCATCGATAAAGAACTTTTGAGTTTGGTATGGGCCGTAGAGTATTTTCGCCCCTATACATACGGACGAAAATTTAAAGTTATTACTGATCATCAACCTCTAAAATGTTTATGTAACCTTACGACTGCTAATATGCGCCTCACTAGGTGGCGTATAAGATTATCAGAGTATGACTTTGAAATTGAATACAAGAAAGGTAGCCAAAATCCCAATGCCGATTCCCTTAGCCGCGCCCCATGCGACGTTCAGTATGTTCGCCGCGACTTCAAAAAACGGAGGATAAGGAATTTAGGGATAATCTTACTACGGAAAAAAAGTGTTAGACAACGGTTACTTCAAGAATTTCATAACGAACCGCTAGGCGGACATTGTGGCGTCGGACGAATGTTGACGCGATTGCGAGGGCGCTACACTTGGCCGCGAATGACTAGTGATGGACAGAAATTCGTTAAGGAATGTCCTTCTTGTCAAAAAAATAAACCGGGGAAAACCGCCAAGGCAGAAATGGTCTTGACTCCCACACCGTCCTCAGAATTCGAGAGAATAGACATGGATATTGTAGGACCCCTGCCCCTGTCTTCCAGTGGAAACTCGTATATTCTCAGAATTCAGGATGCCTTATCCAAATATTTGATTGCTATTCCTATTCCCAAACAAACTACACAAGAAATAAGCCTTTCATTTTGTCACGAAATTTATACTTGTTTTTGTTCTTCCAGAAGCAATTCTGACCGACCGAGGCTCCAACTTCATGTCCAAAGTCTTTACAGAGGCGTGCGAGCTGCTGAAAATCAAGCGACTGCACACCACTGCCTATCATCCCCAGACGAACGGCGCCCTGGAGCGGTCTCATTGTACCTTAAAGGAGTACCTGCGACACTACGTGAGAGATGATCTCACGGACTGGGATGACTGGCTTCCCTTTGCGACCGCCGTTTTCAACTCAACTCCACATACGGCTTCCAAATTTGAGCCGCATGAGCTGGTCTTCGGCCACCGCTTCGAGCTGCCCACGTCAATCAACCGAAAAAACGGGCTCTCCGCCTGTTGTTGCTCCTAGTGCTAGTGAAGTGTATACCAATTTACGTGAAAAATTAACGAAGTGTCGCAAAATAGCGCAACAATACTTGGAACAAAAGAAGCACGCGAGCAAAAATACTATGACAAGGGTAGGAGTGTTGGACGTGAGTTGGAGATATTGACTTAAATGATACACCGAAAACTAGCTGAGATATTAATTTTTCTATGTAGTCTCACAAATTCACTCGAACTGAAATCGCCATTATTGCCTTACAAAGAAGCGTCTCTCAAAATCCGCCACTGTAGCGCGATAAATATAGCGTCCCCCCCTTCCCCGCTCTCCGGCAGATAACGTGGCCAACACCAGCGCTGTGAATGGCAAAATGCCGCCGCATCCCTAGCTTGACTACAGCGCCTCCAGGAACAATCGCAGTGAAAGAGTAGGGGAGCTGATAGACCCGCGCTGCTCAAACACAACTGAAGCTATCTAACTACTGTTTAACTGCAGTAAAGAGACGCGAGTAACTATAAGAGAGTAGACAGACCCGCACTGCTCAATTACACCTGATAGTAATTAACTACATTACGCACGGACCGCCTCGGCCACCAGAGAATAAAACTCAAACTCAAATTGAAAGAGCTAACAAAAATACACGCGCCCTCGTGACCGCGTATAGAACGCCCCGCACTGCTGTTACCCCGCTAACGGCTGCAGTTACCATCCCTGCCGCCGCTCGCCGAACTGGAAACCGCCGCTGCCCCCCCCCCACGTCAGGCCCACACTACCGACACAAGAAAGTTCCAGAACCTAGGGCCGGTTTCACCACCTTCCATTAGTGTTTAACCTCGTTTATCTTGGAGTTTAATCGCGTTTAAGGTTCTTCGCGAGTTTCACCACGTATATTAAACGGGTTTACTGGAAGTTAAACTCACGAGGAGTTAAACGCCCGAGATCGGCCGTTTAAGCGAAGGTAATCGCGTTTATCTGCTATCCATTCTCGTTTCCACGGTGTTGAGGTTATTTAAACGCAGTATTATAGTAGTATGATAGTAGCAGGTTCATGCTTCTAGATCAATATAATATAGTCTTGTTTATTATTTGTCTACATTCCTGGAAGTGTATTTCCATCAAATAAGTAGACAAAATCAACAAGCAATGTTTGAAAACATATCAATTTTATTTACACATATACATTATAAACAATTTCACAAAAATGACAGAGTTTGAAAGAAAACTATTATAAACGGATTATACTTTACACACAACAACAAATATTGAAGCTAAATACACATGCTGATTGATAACCAGAAGTAATTTGTGGTTCTTCTATGATGGTACCTCACAACGCCATACCATGGCTGCAATTACGTGTGTTTAAAAGGAAAGGAAATTGGCCAAGCAGGTACTATTTGAAACAAAATATACTTCTGGTAACAGTCTATTCCAAAGATGAAAATACAATGCTGTTCTGATTAAAAAAAAAAATTGCAAAGAATGTTTGGCAACTCATTGCTTGTTACACTCATAAATATGTTTGTTACTGCTTTCATCTAGACATACAGCAGAGCAGTAGATATGAAAAGCATAATTCCAAATCCAAAATAATTAAAAATAAACAAAGAAAACAATTCATCAATACTCAATATATCAATTCATGAATTCAATCAATCAATTCATGAATACTCATATAAATAATGTGAAGCTTACCTAAAATATTCATTATTAAAAACTGTAGATTCGAAATAAGTCAAATAAAATTGTTATGGTATTCAAAAATTGAAGTGACAAGGCAGGGAACCATGGTATCATAAACAACCATGTTCTGTTTTATTATATACAGAATAAATAAGAAACCTACAGAACTGTATAATGGATAAATAGATTTACTATAATTTATAACAAAGAAATGGCAATTGTATATGTGATGGCAAAGAAATATTATTCATAACAAATCAATTTTTAAAATTTATCCAATACAAAAATTATGTAGGAGTGAATCGTAAAAAGTTGATAAAAACATTGGACTCAACTTGTGTATTAACACAATTATTAGTTTTTATGTAAAATGTTTCAAGAACAATCCCAGAAAATTGTCTTTAAAGATAATATTCTAGAACTGAGCTTGAAAATACTTATTGCAATGAGAGCTATCTTAAGTCATATTGAATTTAAATTTAATAACAACATTTATAGTCAAAAGAAGGGTACACCTATTGGTGTTCCATAAAAGTGCTCTTTTTGCAGAGTTTGTTTTAAGAAAACTGTGATCAACAAATTCTGAAAAATATAAAACATGAATTATATCTCAGATATGTTGACGATACTTTGTTTATTCTATCTGAAAATTCTATAGATACTGTATTACAATAAAAAATATCTACTAAAAAATATCTACAGTAGTAAAATCAATATACAATGTGTAGATATTTTTTATGGGTTTAGCAAGAAATGAGGTGGCTAACATCGCAAGTAGTAACTATAATCATAACTTCAATATTGATTTTTTTTATTAACCATATCTGAGCATTGTTTCATATTTCATTGTAATTGGAGTTTTCACCTATACAATTGTATTTGATACCAGAAATATGTCTTCATTTTTGAAGTACAAGCTTGGCCAGCTTCCTTTTCTTTTCAACACTCAAGAAATCATAAATATGGTAAGGTGTGAAGTGAGAAGTGATGCCATATCAGTGGGCCACAGACTACATTTGCTTACCAATCAACATGTGTATTTACCTCCATTATAAGTTGTTGTGTGTAAGTATTCTCAATTTATTTTCTAAATTCTGAGTCACTTGAAATGCATAGTATGTATAAGTAAAATTTTTTTTATATATGTTTTTAATAACACAAGGCTTTTTGATCTTATGAATGTGCTATATCCCTCAAATAAGTTTTTGAAAACATTGGGAAACAAATAATTCAAACTTTACAAAGTCCTATGAAGAAGCTGCTTCCATTATTACACATTTATGGTCATAAGAACTTTTTAAACTCATTATTTCTCTGTTGGGAGAAAATTTGATTGAGAAGAAGCTTGAATTTCAGTCGTTTTATTTAATTCAAAATAATATTTTTTTTTACAATAATAATGTTATAGACAGTTCATGAGAGACAATAGGAATATTTCACTTGTTGGAAATGAAAATAGGAAAATATTACTTTTGGTTTAAATAAATATTCATATATTTAGGGAATGTTTATATTACACTGGTTTACAAAAATACACTTTTTTTCTTTCACGAGAATGAAAATAACAGATTCTATAAGTATTTTTCATACTGAATTGAAATATGATTTCACTTTTTTCCCATCAGGCACAAGTTCTGTGTGATATGCATTTTAACATTTTATAATTTCAATAAAATCAGTAATTAGCTATCCAACTCTAAATGGTACACTACTCATCCTGACATATTCTTACTTTTCATTCTGTAGCTAGAAAGTGGTAATGATGATTTTCGGGCATATATTGTACCTGGAACATCTCTCTTCTTGGTCTAACAGTAGTCCAGCCAACGTATTACAACCACTTTTGTTTTCCATTGTAGATATTTACTGATGAAAACGATCTCCATGCTCATCACTGACAACCCCAAAATTTTGCAAGGGGAAGACTTAAGCCAGAGTCTAAGAAGTGAATTTTCAAAGACTTATTTCATCCCATAACTTTATAAGAATGCAGATCAGCTACTACATCCGATAGTTTTCTGCTTTATGGTTTCCAAGGAAATTGCAATATACATTTTTGAAAGACTGTCAGACTGCTTTTTCCAGTGGTTGTAGTCCTTCAAAAATATTCATCAGTTATTAATGACCACATTTGTGGTCCTAAACAATGCGATTTAGCATCACTTACTTTAGGGAATTTTGATTCGAGTACAAGAATCCATCAGAAAGTTTATCCAAAGCTTTTACAAAATTTTTCTTTCCTCCTAATTTAATATGCAATGGAGGTAAATATATTTTCAGGATTGAATAAATGGACTAGACACATTTCTCATGTCAGGGATATGTGATTCCTTCAATTTTTGTCGAACAAAAATAATAACCACTTAGACGTTCCCTCGATTCCCTCCAAATCATAGTAATTGCAAACAGCATATGCTGTGTACCATATTTTCTATCAAGACAGCAGTCTTAACACATAATACATACATTTGGGGCCCACCTCTTTTTAAAATTACCAACTTGACAGCCAAAGTAATGTTGATAACACTTTTTCCCAAGTGGTGTTAAATTTTGCCTCAGAGTCTTTCATGTGAGATCACTACTAATACACCTGAAAGTATCTGTATGACAGTATCTAGAGTACAGTGTCTAGAAGTGCACTGTGTAAGCTATGTGTTAAGTGTTCTGTATTTTCATTATGCCAAGAATGTGTCAACATATCACAATGCCAGTAACTGGTCTGATCATGTCAAAACATGAATGAACCCATATAGTATTGCCTGTTGGTGTTTCAGTAGAATATTACACATATATCCCTTAAAAAAAGCTTGAATGAAATCGCTGCTTATAAGGTAAAGGTCCCAACGACAGGTCAAAGAGAATGTTAAAATCATATTTTAAAAAGTAGCTGTCACAAAAAAACTGTACCTGATGGAAAAATTATATATAAACATATCTGAATTCACTATGAAAAAACTCACTAGAATCACTAATTAGATTTATTGTGAAGAAAACCTTGACGACCAGTGTTATCACACGTATTTTTTTTTTCTTTAAAATATTACAGATATAATTTAACAAAAAATAATTCATTTATTACAGTACAACATTTTATTTCTGCAAGTTAGCAGCTGAGAGAACCAAGAAGATTAAAATATATCGTTTCTAATAAGAAATATGTATGGACTTCGTGATTTCTAACCTCTAAGCTCAGAAAACTATACAATTTTGTGCTTGCAAAGAGTATGCAACAAACAATTTTAGGCCCACAATGCTCCGCGACTAGTACCAACCTTTCATTTTCAGCACGAAAACTCGATTAACTTTAGTTTATATAGTCCATGGTGAAACAGATGCAAATGTAAACGCGATTATATTGCGAGTTTAATTTTAATCGCGGTTACTTAAACACGATTAGCGAGATACTTAAACGATTTTGGTGAAACCGGCCCCTAGAGTGCAATCCAGTGACCGGTAAAGTACAAGTTACGCTAACTGTACAAACATATTTGTGCGTGTGCTAAACACGATAAGCGCGCTATTAACATCAATTAAGAGTGGTTATTAATCTCAAGGGTTAAAAGCAACTTTGTTTAGAGATGATAATAGTAGAATCGTGTACTCGTGGCGACATCAGACAGAGAAAGAGAGAACCTACGGCCAGTAACACGAGAAACAAAGACATACGAAGTATGATGGCGCCCAAAAAACCGAGAAAAGTAGTGACAAATCCAAAGACACCGACGCAAACTAAATGAAATCATGAAAAAACTTGACACACGTGGCAAACTTAACCTTACAAAACCAAACTCTACACCAAAAAATTGATGAGTTAAGGACACTAGGTACAGATTTAGGTTCAAAAAACTGATTTTTGGTTTTTAGTCCCAAACGATTCAGAATGAAATTCTGAACAAGCACATATATATTTTGTTAACTTTTGGTGAGTTTAAATGCCCTACAGTGACATTTAAAAATGACGTCACTCGGGCCACGCCCCCTTACAGCACATCGCACCTGTTTTCCGAATACTTGTGGTAGAAAAATTGCTTCTAGGGTTTTAATTTCTAATTTTCTCGTCACTAGATAATAGTTGGTAGACCTGCAACAGCATAGCCGTTGCATGGGAACAAGTGAGACTCGCAAGGCGTCTGTTTACACGTTTTGTTTGCGAGATACATGTGCTTTTCTGTGGTTAGGTGTGTTCGTTGTTTAGTAGTGTTGTTAGTGTACTGCGTTGTTAGTTTTTGGAGTTTTATTTAATAGTGCATAAATAATGCCTAGAATAAAAAAGTTTGGCAGGGGAAAGTATTATCCTCGAAAGAATACTATTAATTGTGAATCCCCAGTGTCATCCAATCTCCAACAGCATACACCTCCAAGTGCATCGAGAAGGAAGCTGTGCTATTCAGAAAGCGATCGAGATTTTATAAATAATGACGCCAATGAACGTAGTTTTGTAGTTGACTTACAAATATTAAATAATTTAATACAAACATTTGTATAGTGCAGCAACTGTGACAGTAATAATTGTATTAAAATACAAGAACATCTTGAAAGTAGAAGAGGTTTGGCCACAAAATTGAGCATTGGATGCAATAATTGTTCAAAAAGTGATTCCTTTATGACTTCAAAATTAGTGAACAGAAAATATGAAGTCAATCTAACGTTTGCTTATGGAATGAGATGTATAGGCAAAGGACAAAAAGCTGCACAGACTTTGCGCAGTGATGAATCTGCCTCCTCCACCCACTAAATTTTGTAGCTACTACAATGTCATAATACAGTCATTGAAGGACGTTGCAGAAAGGAGCATGCAGTGTGCTGTAGAAGATACTGTAATTCAAAATGAAAATTCTAAGGACATTTCTGCAGCTTTCGATGGATCGTGGCAGAAGCGTGGACACAGTTCATTGAATGCAGTGGTTACAGCTACATCTTTAGACAATGGTAAGGTGATTGATGTAGAATGTGTGACAACATATTGTAGGCAGTGTAGATCTGGAGAATCACATTCTTGTGCCAAAAATTATGATAGCTACATTGGTGGTATGGAATGTGAAGGTGTATTGACAATTTATCAGAATCAGAACCATTACACATTGGTGTGCGTTATGTCAATTATTTGGGAGATGGGGACTCTAAAGGTTTTCTGAAAGTACAGGAAGCAAAAGTTTACGGATCAGAAGTTGAACTGAAGAAATTGGAGTGAACTGGACACATACAAAAGAGGATGGGTGCTAGGCTCTTTCCATTGCGGAAAGAAAAAAAGGAATAAAACTAAGTGATGGCAAAAGACTGAATGGAAGAGGCAGGTTAACTGACAGTGAAGTCATGAAACTCCAAACTTATTATAAATTAGCCATTATGACGCACAAAAGTGATAGTGATGTTTCTGGAATGAGTGGGCTATATTTTTCCACAAACTGTCAACGGATGCAAGCCCTCAACATGGTTTATGGCCCAAAGGTGAAGAATCATGGTATGGGTATCAAAAAGCTGCAGCTACAGGAGGAACTTATGGACACAAGCATACTCTACCTCAAGCTATCATGGAGGAAATCAAACCAATTTTCAGAAGTTTGAGTGACCCTACTCTGCTTAGCAAATGCCTGCATGGGCAAACACAAAACCCGAATGAAAGCTTCAACCATTTGATTTGGGAAAGAGCTCCAAAAAATGTTTTAGTGGAAATAAATACCTTAAAACTTTGTGTTTATGATGCTGTAATATGCTTCAATGAAGGAGCAAGACAAAGGGCAGAAGTGTTTAGAAAACTTGGACTCGAGCCTGAAAATAACATGTTGAATGCTCTTAACAGAATTGACAGAAAACCTGTAATGGAAGGGGATAAATCTGCAGAAATTGCAACAAAAGAAGGAAGGATTAAAAAAAGGGCTGAGAAAAGGAAAATACAAGATGAGGAAGCAGAAAAGTGTGATATCTATGTCCCAGGGATGTGCTAATAAAAAGTATGTATAAGAATTTAGTTTTTTGCTGTTTTCCGAAAGTTATTTTTTTCCTTCTTCAGGACCCAGTATCTCAGGAAGTATTGGACATAATAACTTCATTCTTTTTTTTAAATGCAGAGTATAAAATTCTCTTTCCATTGGATGAACTTGCTTGAGATAAAACTATAATTTTAGAAAATACTCCTAATTTTTTGAGGGAGATAAATTAGCTTAAAGTTCAAAATATTTTTAGCAAAAAGTGTGAAGTTGTAGATGAAAAATATTACACTGAATATATTTAACTTTTAATATAGAATGTTTTTGGTTATGATGTAAAACTGGCTTAAGTTGATAGTTTTTCTGTAACAGGTACACAAAACTAGGTTTGCAATTTTTTTAAATTGTTGTTTGCTAGTTTTTTATTTCTAAAATATGACAGAGTAAGTGCAGCTTAATTTTTTTTACTTCATATTGTTCAAAAACATTTGTTTTATTTGTACACAAAGTTTCATTGCACTAGGTACAATAGTTTAAGAGAAACAGTATGTGAAATCTAGTATACTTTTTAGGTAGATATGCTCGTAACTCTACCTAGTACGAATTTAAAAAAGAAATGTTAAGAGAACACCAAGAATGGACCAAAGAAAGAGAACCTCTGATTCTCAGAATTCAGAGTCTGGAAAACAAAGACGAAGCAAGAGAAAAAAAAGAATGGCACAACAACTTCACAGTGAGAGGCATAAAAACTAACGAACAAAACCTACGAACCACAGTAGAAGATTTTCTTAAACGAAACTACAAGTTGATGATCCAATAAATGAAGTTTACACGATTGGTAAACCAAACAGTGACTTAATATTGGTGAAAATGTGCGATGACAAGGGTAAAGACAAAGTTATGAAGAACAAAGCAAGGTTGAAGGATACTCAATTCTACATCAACAGGGATTCCGCCCCACATCAACAGGGATTCCCTTTGCCAGAGAGAAGCGCAGCGAGAAATTCACAGAATCGCAAAAGAAGAGAAGCAACAAAAGAAATACAGTCACCCTAGGCTTCAACTAAATCAAAATAAACGACATTCAGTACATCTGGAAAGAAGGAAGAGGGCCCGCCTCTCCCCCTGTGCCCCTGCCTCAGCCGAATTCGCAATCTGCGACCGCTTCTGAGCCTAAGAAGGCCGGCAAGCGCCTTCCGCCGATTATGGTGACGAGCGCCTCGGTGCCTTCCGATGGCGGCTTCCGCCGCTGGTTCGAAGCAACGACGCAAGGATGCGAACACCCGGTGCTCGGCAAGCACTGCGGGGAATTTTTCTCCTTACTCTCCTTCTTCTGACCACGTCAAAATTGCTACCGCTTTAAAGTTGAGCGCGTCGCACTTCACGCACGCGCGCAAGGAGGAGCGCGGCCTGAAGCTCTACGTGAGCGCCCCCCCCCCAAGTGTCAGCGGAGGAGGTCGCCGACGACATCGCCGCGCAGTGCCCGGGCAAGGCCCGCCCTGCAGTTCACCAGCTGAAGAGGCGCCGAATTGGGAAATTGGTCCCACTTGGCGCGTACTACGTAAATCTCACCCCGGGCGACGACGGCAAATGGCTATTCGCTCTCAAAGCAATATGCCACTGCCGTGCTCGCGTCGAGATTGCAAAGCGCACGGACTCAAACTCTCTGCCTTTCTGCAAGCGGTGCTGCCGATGGTCGCACACGCGCGTACTGTCAGGTCAGCCCACGCTGCATGCATTGCGGCGAAGGCCACCTGACGAAAGATTGCAGCAACAGCTCAAAACCCGCTGTTTGCTGTAACTGCGGAGGTAACCACTCCGCCAACTACGCCGGTTGTAAGGTTCGTGAATAAAAATGTAACGCCGACACAGAGCAAAAATGTTTCGAAGCAACAAAATACACAGCCCGCTCGCAAAGTAGATAGGAGCACTACTTTTGCACAAGCGGCGTGCGAGGCGAGGGCGAAGGCCAGCTCCGAGGCCCGCAAGGGCATCCAGGAGCGCGCCGGCCGCCCCGGCCCCGCGCCAAAGGCGCCCTCACACGACACGCCTGCTGCCACGTCGGAGACGGAGCAACTCCGCAAGGAGGTCGCCGAGTTAAAGCAGCAGGTTTCAAACCTCACAACACTTTTACAAACTCTCTGCGCTCAACTGAAGCCCCACAATGGCTGAACAACGAACGCAGGGAGGCACCAGAACCCGCCCGCTCGCGGTGGCCGCCTGGAACGTCAACGGGCGCTCCGGCTTCACAGACCCGGGAGATTGGCGTCTTATTGAGTTATTCTGTAACAGGCATCATATTGATGTGCTTCTGTTGCAGGAAAAAACTAACTCGTAAGTGCCGATGACCTGGAGCTTCAAGATATGGCCATTTAACGCGCCGACTGAGATGCCCGACATCGGGGTGGCGGTGTAGCAGTTGCCATTAGGCGTATGATACCGTACGATAACATACCTGCTGAGTTAGCACTAGAATATATCATGGATAAATGGGAACAGATTCAAGCAAATACCAAAATTAATCAGTTAGAATTGATGGAGTTATTTTATTTATGCTGTAAAGAAAGGTATTTCACATTCAATAATCAGATATATAGAATGAATGATGATGTAGCAATGGGCTCACCATGTTCACCAATCATTGCAGACATCATAATGGACAGGGTGTTAGATGACATTACAAATAAATTAGATTTTCATATCCCTTTCGTATTCAAATATGTGGATAATTTACTGCTAACTATCCCTAAGGACGAAATTGAATTCATTAAAAAAGTATTCAATTCTTATCACCCCAAAGCTGAAATTTAGTTTAGAAGTGGAACAGAATAATAAAATTCCTTTTTTAGACACTACGATCATTAGAAATGGGAATGGATTAATAACAGACTGGTACCGTAAACCAATCAGATCTGATCTCTGTCTCAATTTTCACTCCCACCACCCACTACCGCAGAAAATAAACACTGCATTAGCACTAAAATTCAGAGCTACAGCACTAACTTCAGATTCCACCATAAATATCTACAAATTGTAAAGATGATTCTGAGAAAAAATGCATTCCCACCAAAACTTGTAAATAATATTCTATACTCCACTAAACAAAAAAATAGAGCAATGTAAGTAAGAAACAGAACACAGAAACTATAAACTACAAATCCATGATTTATGTCAAAGGTTTATCCGAAGCAATAGGGGGAGCAGTAAAAACAGATAATCTAAAATTAGCAGTTAAAAACAAAAACAACATGGGCACATTAGTATTCTCTAACATGAAATAGAAAATAGACCCACTAGAAAAAAAGAACATTGTATATAAGATTCCATGTGATGAGTGCAACTCGGTATATATAGGGCAAACCTCTCAAAAACTGAAGAAAAGAATAGAACATAGAAATGACATAAAAAACAGTTCTTCGCAGTGTGCTTTAGCCAAACATGCAATAGACTACAACCATGGGTTCAATTTCACCAATGCCAAAATAATAGACACAGAAAGAAACTACAATAAAAGGCTTCTGAAAGAAATGGTACATATAAAAAAAAGCAGAGAACACATGTAATTATAGAACAGATGTGGATGGGTTAAGTGCTATATATGCCAACCTGATAAAATAATCGACTACGATAACCAATCTTGGTCAGCTGTGTATAGTGTGGGAACAAGTATGTATGAAATTATGTTTATGTGTATAATTATGTATCAGTGTTTATACTAGTGTACAAAATAAGTGTTGTATGAAAGAAGTGTAATATTGGTAATTAATTGTGTGTAATCGTTAATATGAATAACCACTCCATGGAAAGACACAGAATCCCAATGAAAGTTTCTATCATTGCATTTGGGAGAGAGTGTCTAAAACCACTTTTGTCAGCCAAAAAGTGTTAAAAATGGGTGTATATGATGCAATAATATGCTTTAATGATGGGTGCACAAGCAGAATCAAAGTTCTGAAAGAATTGGTCACTGATCCTGGCACCAACATGATAGATTCTTTCCATTCAATAGATTTGCTGCGATTTAAAAAAGCTGAAAGGGATGTTCAAGAAATGACTAGAGAGGCTAGGTTGAAAAAAAGCAGTCAGAAGAAATTTATTAGATGAAGAAAGATCCAAGCAAGATGATTCGCCAGGATTGTGCTAACATCTTTTGTGGTGAGTGATGTCAAAAGTAATTTTTTTCTCATTCAAGTGCAGTTTTCTCATAAAGTATGTATCCTACATACATGAAACTTTGTAGACTAATTAAATGTCACTGTTTCTTTCTTGTGAACTGTTAATTAAAGTAATATTTTCAAAAATTTTCAAAATTTAGCTATTTTATATATAAAAAAAAATTTCAATTTTGTTTCATTCTATTCACAATATTTTGCATTAACTGTGCTTTACATATTGTTAAAAAATAGTTTAGATTGTCACAAATTTTATATTCTTTTACATTACAAAACTCGAAATTTGGAACTTTAATTGTCTCTGAGAAAAATGCACCAGAGTTAAGTACAACACTTTCAGTACTCTCTCCGCGCGTATAAATAAAATAATTATTTATAAAAAAAATCATGCATGCAACTTTTGTTATTAAATATTTGTCTTGAGAAAATGTTTATAATTGCTGGGGAAAAGCCCATTTGTAATAATTTGTTCAATTCTGAGATAGAACGCTTTATATTATGGGAAAATTTGAAGCTAAAATCAAGCTAAAACGTACCATCTGCCCTTAACCTCCTGAGACCCAGTGTCCTTTTAAAAGTACATAACTTTTAAAAATTCCTGGTTACGACTAGAATTAATTTTCTGCTGCACATTTTATTTCGGAGATAGGTACACATGTCTCTTACACGCGGGAACATACCCCAAAGCTTTACCGCAGTTGTGAGGGCACCAGACCGCAGTTCACAATGGCAGGGCGTAATGACAACAGTTAAACCTGCCGTAATAAACCAAATAAGAAGTCATTTTATTATTGAAATCACTTATTTTTTTTATTTTTACCTAGCCAATAGATTAATCTAAGTGTGTAAACGTTCAAATTTGCGATTCCGTTCATGTACATTTCACTGAATGGTAGAAAATTTGCGTGTCCTTTTAAAAGTACATTGGGTCTCTATTACATACCTTGTGACAAAGGCAATATTCTTTTAAAAGGACCTTGGGTCTCAGTGCGATAAATTGGTTTCGATATTAGCTACTTGAATATATTTTTGGATATTGTAGAGTAGACTTTGAGGTTATGATAATATATTAGTTGATTGATATTACTTATTTCATAAATTTCAGAGCTGAATGAATTGGAAATTTTGAATATTCTCGATGATTCCGATGCTGATGGTCTAAGTGGTGATGACGATGACGATGAAACTTTTGACATACAAAACTATGAAGACAAAAATTATTCTGATTCTGATACATATGTTTCAGAAAGCGATGAAAAGTCTGAATTGAATTCAGAAATATGTGATATAGCTCCAAGTCCAATATTAGATGACTCCCCCACTTCCACAACGAGAACGAATTGTTGGGATACCCGCGGAAGAGGTCGTAGAAATGCCCGAAAACGAGGTCAGAACTCTTTTGTTCGTGATCGTGTAATCGGAAAACATGTCAAAAACAGTTGGAAATAGAACCGGATTGGGAAGAGAAATGTTTTTGGTAAAAATAATGCCTCATTGATGCAGCCTTCGTATATTGTTCCATTCCCTCGAATTTTATGATTTCGCATAGGGCTGAAAATTTACCCACAATAATTGGGGAAATTCAAAAAAGGTGTAGAAATGAAAAATGCAGCATGAAAACGACTGTTAATTTGGCATTTCTCACTGCTCAGAGAAATTGTTATGCTGATTTTCACACAGCCAGAATGTTTTATATTATTAAATTGTTAGTGTGACAGCGCATTACATATTGTTTTATTCGAATTAATGATTCCAGTATGACAAATAAATAGAGTTTAGTCTATTTATTATTCTTAAGATTCCTTAAAATCACCTAATAACAAGTTAAATGAATCCTGTTCCTTATGTTCTTGTTATGCAATTAAGACCCAATGTCCTTTTAAAAGGACATAACGTACAGCTCAAAATATTAGATGTAAATTTTTTTCTTATTTTTTCGGTATTATTTGTGATTCATTAATTGTAGAAATTACAATATAATTTCAATACTGTGAAAAAAATATTCCTGGGTCTCAGGAGGTTAAGTGTATTGAAAATGAAGTCTGCAAAACTTCGTAAATTTACTTTAAATGACTTTGTAGAGAAAATAAGTAATGAAGACAGACAATTTAGACATGGTAGAACCTGCAATAGATGACATACACAATGTTGCACTCCCCCAAGTAACACAACAGATTTTAATTTGTATTGCCAGTTACCCCAGCTCGAAAGTGGTTGAAAAATTAAGAAAATATAGACCGTGAGATTATTATATTGCAATGTTGCAGACTGAAAAAGATATAATTTTAGATTGTGACAAGGAAGTTTTTGACTATTTTACTCAATTAAAGAAAGGTGACTAAAAGTGTCCTCCTTCAATGATTTTCTCCTTGCGTTGTAATATTCATAGACTTTTTCAGACTTTAATTAGTGATCAATATGAATTTGAATTCCTCAAGCTAAGCAAGCAAAGAAATGCAGTAGTTGAATTAGAACTAGAGTTAATAGAAAACATGGTTTGCAATCTAGATGAACAGTGTGAACGTGGTGTTGTGTTGAGGACAGTTGTTTCAAAGAGCATTAAGGTTTTAGCAAATAATTTCATAATAATTACACCAAGGTACTCAATGAAAAGTGTGTGTCAAAGGAAATTGCAAAGAAACAGGACAGTAAACATACTAAGAGAAAAAGTGCCTATGCCAAATGCAATTAACTCAGACGAAAAGTCTCAAAACTTGCCAGTAAATAGAGGTAAGTCCTTTATTCAAATATTTTGCACGTCTTACTGTAACCGCTCATCGTCGGTTACATT
This sequence comes from Acheta domesticus, assembly GCA_031308135.1. NCBI lineage: Eukaryota > Metazoa > Arthropoda > Insecta > Orthoptera > Gryllidae > Acheta > Acheta domesticus. Next base: position 32,683 of record JAHLJT010000303.1, read on the forward strand.
GAAAACCAACGAGAGAATAGAAGCGAAAAGCCCGACACCATACCACCGACAAGTAGTTTCTCTTGTGGCGAAGAGATTGCGACAGCCAGAAAAAAATATTTCGGAACGCACTCAGACGTCAGCCAATCAGAAACTTTTGTGAATGGACGGACGCGGCATGAACTTGTGTCGAAAGAATTTTTTTTTTCTCGTTCGAGTCGCCGAGGTGAGCAGTCGACCATTGGTGCACTGCGCAGACGACGAGGGACACGTGGAGGAGTACGACATATGAGAGAGCTTTAATAAGAGTTTTTATTATTTTCCGGAATTTAATTCGTGAAATCCACTTATAGAATCTTGAGAATTCTAAAAATTCTGATTGACACCACAACTAGCTTGACTTTTTGCTATCGCAAAGTCATAATTGGAAGTTCCGAACTCGCATTCTGATGCGACCATCGCCTTTGAGTGAGCAGTGGTAAAGCGTCGCTGAGCAAGGAGAGACGGCGCTCGGAGGCATTCCAATTTCGACGCGACGGACAGGTGGGTCCTGTAACGCGACGGCAGATGGGAGTTCTCGCAAAAGATTTCGCAATCGAATACCTGGGGGCTGGGGTAGCGATGTTCGAAGAAAGTACGAGGACTCATAATTTGGGCGAGTGATTATTCGGCGGCAAGGATGGTTAGAGAGACCTGGGACTTTAGCACTGTAAGATGCTAATAAAATATCTCGCCTTCGCTTCAGAGATGGTTTTCCAGCCTCAGCCAAGAGATATTCAATTTCACTAATCGCATACGGTGGAGGTTTATTCCCCCAAGGAGTGCACACTGTGGTGGCCTCTGGGAAGCAAATATTAAATCTTTACATCAGTAACATTTACTCAGACTTATGTCTGACACTGTATATAATTTTGAGGAATCTCACTTCAGGTTGAAGCCATTCTCAATTCACGACCTATGGTCAAACCTTCGGATGATGCAAATGACTTCGACTACTTGACACCCGGCCACTTTCTAATTGGAAGACCTCTTACGTCTCTTCAAGACCCAAATGCACTTGCCGACCCACTCTCACGTATGTCTCAATGGGGGAAAGCTAAGGCATGAATGCAGGTGTGGGCAAGGCGGTCACGAGACTACTTACACAACTGGAACAAAGGTCAAAGAGGGCATCTGCTTCTCCAGACCTCAAACTAAATACTCCAGTTCTTCTCATTGAAGACTATATGCCTGCGCTCACATGGAAATTAGGCATAATCATTGAATTGTTCCCTGGCAGGGACGGTTGTGTCAGATCTGTGGCGGCAATTTTGTGCGCAACCGAAAGTGGCAATTTTGTGCGCCACGTCAACAGATTATGTCCCTTGCCTGTTGGCAGTGTGGATGCATAAGTTGTATATAATCATTCCACTCATATTTAGCGTAGGTTAGGTGTGTCATTTATCTTTGTTAGTTGTAAGGTCTGTAAAAAATATAAAAACATTGGTCACCAAACTCGTGCAGCGATTAATTCTGCAGGAAACATTAAAGAAAAAGCCGTTTTACAGTTCAGACAGGAATGCTTGACAGCTTTACAAACTTTTTACCAAAAAATGAAGGAGAAATCCCCTTGTCTTTTAAATCTACAAAGAATCTTACGTTATGTGATCCATATGTGATAACTACATCTACAGTTGTAAACAAACGGCTATCGTCACTCCTTGGAGATTTTGTCTCGAAAAGATGGATAACGGGAATTAGTGAAGACAAAATTGAAAGAGACTTTGCAAATCTCTGTTCTAAACCAGGGGTAAACGACGTTTTCAAAAGCTGCTCAGAACACGACAGATTGGATCGCTTTTGGAAAAACGTCATTTTAGATTTTCAAAGATCATGTGAATTGCTAAAAAAATTATTAAGATGACACTTGTTTTATCTCACGGTCAGGCTGATATCGAAAGGAGATTTTCCATCAACAAGAAATGCTTTATTGACAACTTGGCGGAAAAGTCTTTAGTTGCTCAAAGACAAGTTTGGAATGGCGTTGTAAAGGCAGGAGCGACACAGATCGAGATAACAAAACGTATGATTCATTACGCTAGAAACGCTCGAGCTGTCTATCATGAACTGTATTCGGAAGTAATTACGATCATAAATTAAAAAAGATAAATAATTTAGCATAATTCATTATGGTAAAGTTATTGACACGAATCATGCTAAGGGAAAGTTACCCATGTTTCATAGCAAATGCTGTACTGAATCTGATAGTGACTGAAACATGCCTGTTTGTGTGTTCCACGTGCGTGCCTGGTATTGCGAAGAGCGAAGTTTTCTGTTTAGTGGCAGTGGTTTTTGATAGGAAGTTTCTTTTCTGTAGCTGTCTGATTAGTTTGGATATATTATACCCTGATTATACGTGTTACATCATAACTTCGCGTTTCTTACAAATTAGATTGTGAATTGTGAAACCCACGAAGGGCAGAATTACGAAGAAAAGGCCTTCTAAAAAACTAAAGCTGCAATTGCTAGAAATATTGTTCGAAAACTAAGAAACGGCGATGTGCAACCAGACAGTATAGAATCTAGTGTGCTTGGTAGCCCATCAGTGTCCACTAAAGTCTGAAATACTAACAAGTGAAAGAAAAATTGAGTGTTTAAAAAAAAAAAAAAAAAAAAAAAAAAAGAAGAAGAAAAGTTAGGATTCTCTTCCAAGCTAGTGGTAAGATGTAATGCATGTTCAGACGAATCTGTGAATGTGTATAGTTTCCCAAGAGTTGAAGACAAATCATCTGAAAGACCGCCCTTTGATGTGAAGAGAAGGATGGTCAAAGCTTTTGACATTGGGAAGGGGCATGGTGCAATGAAAAATTATTGTATATCTATGGGCATGCACACTATGGGGAATAAAGTCCTTTTTGTAACATGTGAATAATTTGGTACAGGGAAAATATTAAGACTAGAGCTATGGAAAGCAAGAGAAGCAGTTCTGGAGGAACAAAGAGTAATGAGTGCATATCAGGTTTTAGCTTTTATCAGTGATGTAAAACTAAACACTAATCAGTATAATGAAATTCGTGAAAATGCAGTGGAGTATGGTAATAAAATGTATCCATCTTACGATGTGCAAGAAGCGAAAAAAACTATGTTATCCACCGGATGAAAATATAATTGTAATTGAAATCACGGCTGAAGTGCATTTACAAGCCTTACTGGAGCATACTGCCCGGAGATTGTGCTATTCGCAAAAAAGAGTAATCAATGCTGCAGAAAAATGTAATAATAAATATTCTTTAGTGTACAAGTGGGGATGCGATGGCAGCTCTGACCAAAGTCGGTACAAACAGAGATTCGAACAGTTGGCAGAGCGATGAAATCTTTTTAGTGTTTCTTTAGTCCTCTGGCAACTTTATGCAAATGCACTAATTCAGAAATGTGTATTATTTGACAAAATCCGCGACCATCATCCACGCGTTATTGCAGGCCCATTAAACTTCTTTTATCAAAGAAACGAAGGATGTTATTACTCAAGAAGTAACAATGTGCAACGACAAATAGAAAATTTGGTAGACACAAAAGTAGAAATTGAAGGACATACTATAAATATTACTCACAATTTGCTTTAACAATGGTCAATGGCAAAATATGCTACGCATTGTCCATGTACACATCATCACAACGATGCTACATACGTGGTGCTGTGCCAACGGAAATGAACAATGTTGCGCTGCTAAAACAAAGCAAGTGGATTCTGCAACACTTTCTTTCAGCATGTCTCCCCTACATGCTTGGATTAGATGTTTTGAATATTTGTTGCCCATTGCATATCGTTTAGATGTGAAGAAATGGGCTATACGGGATTACATTGACAAAGAGAAGGAGGAAGAAGAAAAAAAGGACATACGAGAAAAATTCAAAGAAGAAATGGGGTTATTGGTAGATATTCCTAAAAGAAGTTCCAGAACCACAAATGACGGAAACCCTTCCAGACGATTTTTTAGGAATGCTACACTGCAAATAATTAATTATTAACGGTCATTTGATTAGTTGTTAACAGATTTTACGAATTAGTGGTGTCACCTCCAGGCAGTTATCTCTGGATGCACAACTACAGTGCTGTGGAGGGCTGAAAATCGTGACGATCGTTTTCGTTACGTTGGCTGCGGTGAACGTCTACCTCGTTACTTTCTTACGGAGTTAAACGCGGTTAAACGTGTGTTAGTGTATTATGCTGGTATTGAATATCATGTAAACAAACCTTTGAAATGTAAATATGTTTAGTTTCGTTATATCTAAAAGGTTGGTATCTCTGTCAGTCTGCGTGCAGTCGTCGTCGTCGGTTTGAACCGCTTATGTGTGTATGTTTTTTCGTGTGCTAAGTTTCCTTTTGTAACGATGGATAAAGTGCTTTGTGAATTATAGTCTGTTTATTAAAATTATATTCAACACATTCTTGCTTCATTATTTTCTTCAACCTAACACTGTTTATGGACCCAGAAGGAATGTGTTGAAAGTTATTGTAAAGCAGACAGGTTAGAAAAAGTGAAAAACATTTTTTAAAAAATGGCGAATCAAGCTGAAAATAAATACGGAATTATTCCGTTTGGTGGAGAAATTTTGATAACTGGAAATTTAGACTGCATTCTGTTTTGAAGGCTGTGGAGGTGAGTGATATATTGAAGGAGACACAGATGAAAGAAACGAAGAATGGCACAAGAAAAATAATAAAGCCTGTATGGTAATTATACAAAGTGTAGCAGATTCGCATTTGGAATATGTGAAAGAAACAGAGATAGCATTTGAAATACAAAAACTACGGTCGATATTTAGTAAAAAAGGTACATGCTGTAAATTTTATTTACTAAAGGAACTTATTACATTGAATTAATTACGAATCGTCCAAGGCAATTCTCATCCACAAGGACGGATCTGAAGACTCTCCGGCGAACTGGCGCCCTATAGCGCTGGCAAACACTATCACGAAGATGTAAACGTCGCTGTGGGCCCGGAGGCTCAACGACTGGGCCGAGAGAGCACGCTGTCTTCTCCCCGGTTCAGAAGGGCTTCCGGCCCTCACGACGGCGTGTACGAGAATAAATTTCTCGTGGAGAGCCTGCTAGATGACGCAAAGGCCAACAAGAACAACCTGTGCCTGGCGTTTATGGATTTTTCAAATGCATTTGGATCAATATCCCACTAACGGCGGCGAACGTTGGCCGAAACAACTCGCCATCGTAAAGGATCTTCATACGGAAAACTCTACTTCGTTCCTGACAGGAGCCGGACAATCGGAGGCGGTGGTGTGCGGCAGAGGCGTGCGCCAGGGGTGCCCGCTGAGCCCGTCGCTCTTTAACTTGGCGTTGGATCCGATGCTCCGCTCCACCCTGGAGTTCTCGGACCTTCCTATCAAAGTACGCGGACGACGTGTGGCTGGCGGCGTCCTGTCCGCGAAAACTACCACTGATGCTCAACCACCTGGTCGCCGAGACGAAGAAGATAGGAATCAAAATCAATATCAAGAAATGCGACACTTTGTCTATAAAAGACGCAGCTGTCTTCCATCAGAAGTTCGCGATTGACGGAAGATCGCTCAAAGTACTGAAGAGCTTCCACTACACCAAGTTCTTAGGAAAACCGGTGGGCTATTCCGTTCTTCCGATGGATGCGACGGTTGACGACATTATCGAGCAGACAAGAAACATCGTAGATAGCAACTTGGCCCCGCGGCAAAAACTGGACGCCCTCTTGACCTTCGTCCTGCCACGCCTAGCTTCCCCATTCGGATGCGCTCCATCGAAGCGACCGAGGAGAAAACCATCGACGAGTTCATTCGGGCGCTCGTCAAGGATGGTCTGCCGGGACAATGCGTCAACTCATTTCTTGTATTCGCCAAAGTCAGGAGGCGGCGTCGGATTGCCTCAGTTCTCTAGAGAAGTACACTTTGCGTTTTTGGAGGGGGCATTCAAGCTCTTGACGTCCCCGGACAAACAATTCGTTCTCTGGCTTCCGTGCAGCTGCGCCAAACCGCAGCTTCAAGTCTTCCAGTGTCAGACCTCCTCGCCGGACGACATCGCCAACTATCTGACGGCACCGCTCAAGTTCCATATAGAGGCAGGGGCAACATCTGGACGCGTACGAGGATGCGTCCTCCACCGTCAAGATCGCGGTGGGCGTTCGAGCTGGAGGACGGCGCTCTCTCCTCCGTCGCTGATCGTCAAGCAGGAGGAGAACGAGAAGGTGCTGACGGGAAGACAGCGGAAGAGCGTGTTGCGAAGGCTGCGCGGCCGCGAACGGCGCCACTCACCTGGGCGAGTGGAAGCGGCAGAAAGACTAAGGCCGCGCGGCGCACGACCCTGGCCCTCGCCGGCTCCAAATCGAGCCACTTAGTGCGCTCGGGAGAGCACCTGCGGTGGGGCGACTACCGCTGGGTGCACCGGGCGCGCCTCAACCTGCTACCGCGGCATGAGAGCGGAATTCCCATGGTGAGCAACCCGACGGAGAACGGCTGCCGCTACGGGTGCGTTGACGCAGAGGACAAGCCGAGAAAAAAAAACACAGGCTCACGTGCTGAACCACTGCCGCCACAACTGGGGCAGTGATCCACCGCAGGCACGAAGAAATCGTGGCCGCGGTGAAGGGCGCCGCCTGCGCGACGGGTGGCAGGTGATAGCGGAGGATAGCTTTGTGATTAAAGTCTATTTATTTAAAATTATATTCAACACATTCTTGCTTTTATTTTCTTCAACCTAACAACGTGTATTGTTTGTTGTTAATTGATGGTTGAAATCATCTGTATGAACGAAAATGTCGAAGTATTGCCTAGCATTTGGTTGTAAAGAACGCCAACAAACTGGAAATGGGATACAATTCCAAGGTATGTAAATATTGTGCCGTTAAATAAGGAGAAGGTGCTTGCATAACATTTGCTAGCCATTGCTGTACTATTTCTTTTTAGATTTCCTTTTCACGACCGGAGTTATTAAAAAAAATGGGGAATTCAGTACGCAGGGAACATTGGTCTCCCTCAGCGTACAGTACGATTTGTAGTAAACATTTTCGTAGTGAAGACTATCAAGTAAGGCCTGGTGCAAGATGTCAAATTTCTGAAAGAAGGTACTCGACTCCCCAAGCATCTTCAGTTCATATTACTTTATGACCACTACAAACTTCAGGATTCTTTTTGAAATTTAATGGTAAAAAGTTATAGAATGTGTAGTGTGTTTAATGCCTCTTGTAATGTAAGAACTTTGGATTATAGGAGCAAGTAATATTGTGGACACTGAACAGACTGAACCTCGGCAGAAAAGATCAGCAGACGCAGACTGATAAGGTTCCATCATCTCCATCTAAGAATGTACTAAGAAAAAGGATCAGGCGAATGCAGATGACTGTTCTCCGGAGGAATGTGAAGATATCGAATATGCAAGAGTTATTATGCGAATTAAAGAAAAAGGGACATTCAATAGTGAATTAGAAAGTTTATTAGAGTGTCATTTCAGTGGATTCTCTCTGATTTTTTTCGTAATCGGCTTAAAAACAGTGAAAGTTGGGAAGCAAGCCAAACGTTACAGTGAACCAATGAAGCAATTTGCTTTGACGTTATATTTTTATTCATCTAAAGCATACAAGTATGTGAGGTCATTATTTCATATGCCTCATCCAAATAGACTTATATCTTGGATTTCTCCAGTGGACTGTCAACCAGGATTTATTCTGAAGTATTTAAATTCTTGAAAGACTGTACTGGTAAGGAAGAATTTCTAAAGGAGTGTTCTTTGGTGTTTGATAGTATGTCTATCAGGAAACAATTGTTATGGAATGATAGCAAAAAATGTACAATGGTTATGTTAATCTAGGCAAGATTTCCCCCACAGTATCAGAAGAGTTGGCTACTGAAGCATTAGTTTTTAAATTGTTTCTTATACAAAGAAATTTACGTGTCCTGTAGGATATTTCTTTGTAAACAAACTGTCATCTCAACTATTAGCACAGTTCCTAACAACTTGCCTTATGAAGTTGTATGAAGTCGGTTATCACTGTTCGTACTGTAACGTGTGATGGTGCACCAGCCCAATATTCAGGCATTTTAACAAATGGGTTGTAGTTTACAATCTACAAAATTTTATTTCATACTTTAAGTATCCATCATGTGGCAGCAATGTGTACACTATTCTCGACCCTTACCATATGTTGAAGTTAACTAGAAACACTTAGCCGATAAAAAGGTAATAAAGTCAGTTGATAGAGAAGTGAAATGGATTACATTGTAAAACTTCATTCTTTACAGGAAAGTGAAGAATTAAAGTTTGCTAATTATATTTCGGCACAACACGTACACTTTCATAACAAAAAGATGAACGTGTCTTTGGCAGGTCAAACTCTGAGTTCAGATGTGGCAGATGCCCTTGAATTTCTTGATTCAAACCATTGCATGGTCTATTTTGCTCATTTACGGGACATTTGCCTTGACACCAAAGTTGCTGAAACTTCAATGTATCGATTCAGGATTGTGAATAGAAGCTTGATTGTTCGAAAAAGTATGAATAGACGATATTCTGTGAACCGTAGAGCGATAAGGCCTCTTGAAACTCAGCGTATATTGCGGAGCGCGTTCAGTCGAAAGTGGACGTCGATCGGAAGATTGTGTTCAAAGTGTACTTACACGTGTTTATAGTATATTGTTGTGAACATTTTTGTGCCAACATCAAGTTCCTCAGGTAAGTTTTCACTAACTTTAAAGGGAATTAACGTTTTATAATACAGAATTATTTTCTAAAGTATTAGAGAACATTTATAACTTATACGGAACTAATTTGAGAAGAACAAAACTGTTACACTTTGTAACATTACAGATATTTTACATAATATAGTAGTATTATATACCTTTACATTGACACTGATTTTAAGTGCGGAGACCTGCGCAAGCTGCGTTATTTAATTTTTTTCTCGGTAGGGTTGCCCCTGGAAGTGACGCAACTTCAATTGTATGAATTCTTTATCGCGAAGTCTTGTTTCCCGAGCGAATACATATACAAGGAAGCTTATTGTAGATTTCGTTTTATCAAGAATCCAAATATTCCATAAGAGATTATTACCAGTAAAATCATTTCTTTAAACCCTTTGAACGTTTTTCATGAGCGCCTTATCGCTCCTTGTATGATATAATCATCATTTCATTTCAGACTCAATTTCTTTTCCATTATATTGAACGTCGTTGGAATGCAAGCGGAAGATGTAGGAAATTTTTTTTGAAGCACAATAACGATTGGTTAAGAGAAGAAATGACTTTTCTTCCACAACATAAAAGTGGCTTAAACTCCATGAGTCATAAAACCAACGAAATTTGACACATCACGCGCTAGGACAATAGAAGCGCACAAAAACTTAGTCGAGAACCCTAGCCCCCAAGAACTAGCATTTGCAACACAAACGGTTTTTACAAACAAGGCAAACGAAATATAAAAAGGCTACTATTTCAAGTCCTCGTTCTTTGAGAACAATTAAGCAATTGAACTTGCTAAAGAAAAATGTTCAGCGTTACACTCCAGAAGAAGCCCTGGATTATTATTATTAATAATAATATATATATAATAATAATAATAAATAATATTTTATTTTTTTTTTATTATTATTTTATTATTATTATTATTATTATTAATAATATATATCCCAGGGCTTCTTCTGGAGTGTAACGCTGAACATTTTTCTTTAGCAAGTTCAATTGCTTAATTGTTCTCAAAGAACGAGGACTTGAAATAGTATCCCTTTTTTATATTTCGTTTGCCTTGTTTTGTAAAAACCGTTTGTGTTGCAAATGCTAGTTCTTGGGGCTATGGTTCTCGACTAAGTTTTTGTGCGCCTTCTATTTGTCCTAGCGCGTGATGTGTCAAATTCTCGTTGTGTTTTATGACTCATGGATTTTAAGCCACTTTTATGTTGTGGAAGAAAAGTCATTTCTTCTCTTAACCAATCGTTATTGTGCTTCAAAAAAAATTTCCTACATCTTCCGCTTGCATTCCAACGACGTTCAATATAATGGAAAAGAAATTGAGTCTGAAATGAAATGATGATTATATCATACAAGGAGCGATAAGGCGCTCATGAAAAACGTTCAAAGGGTTTAAAGAAATGATTTTACTGGTAATAACTCTTATGGAATATTTGGATTCTTGATAAAACGAAATCTACAATAAGCTTCCTTGTATATGTATTCGCTCGGGAAACAAGACTTCGCGATAAAGAATTCATACAATTGAAGTTGCGTCACTTCCAGGGGCAACCCTACCGAGAAAAAAATTAAATAACGCAGCTTGCGCAGGTCTCCGCACTTAAAATCAGTGGTCAATGTAAAGGTATATAATACTACTATATTATGTAAAATATCTGTAATGTTACAAAGTGTAACAGTTTTGTTCTTCTCAAATTAGTTCCGTAAGTTATAAATGTTCTCTAATACTTTAGAAAATCAATTCTGTATTATAAAACGTTAATTCAATTTAAAGTTAGTGAAAACTTACCTGAGGAACTTGATGTTGGCACAAAAATGTTCACAACAATATACTATAAACACGTTGTAAGTAACTTTGAACACAATCTTCCGATCGACGTCCACTTTCGACTGAACGCGCTCCGCAATATCCGCTGAGTTTCAAGAGGCCTTATCGCTCTACGGTTCACAGAATATCGTCTATTCATACTTTTTCGAACAATCAAGCTTCTATTCACAATCCTGAATCGATACATTGAAGTTTCAGCAACTTTGGTGTCAAGGCAAATGTCCCGTAAATGAGCAAAATAGACCATGCAATGGTTTGAATCAAGAAATTCAAGGGCATCTGCCACATCTGAACTCAGAGTTTGACCTGCCAAAGACACGTTCATCTTTTGTTTGAAAGTGTAAGGGTTGTGCCGAAATATAATAGCAAACTTTAATTCTTCACTTTCCGTAAAGAACGAAGTTTTACAATGTAATCCATTTCACTCTCTATCAACTGACTTTATTACCTTTTATCGGCTAAAGGTTTCTAGTAACTTCAACATATGGTAAGGGTCGAGAATAGTGTACACATGCTGCCACATGAGGATACTTAAAGTATGAAATAAAATTTTGTAGATTGTAACTACAACCCATTTGTTAAAATGCCCTGAATATTGGCTGGTGCACCATCACACGTTACAGTACGAACAGTGATAACCGACTTCATACAACTTCATAAGGCAAGTGTTAGGAACTGTGCTAATAGTTGAGATGACAGTTTGTTTACAAAGAAATATCTACAGGACACGTAAATTTCTGTATAAGAAACAATTTAAAAACTAATGCTTCAGTAGCCAACTCTTCTGATACTGTGGGGGAAATCTTGCCTAGATGAACATAACCATTGTACATTTTTTGCTATCATTCCATAACAATGTTTCCTGATAGACATACTATCAAACACCAAAGAACACTCCTTAGAAATTCTTCCTTACCAGTACAGTCTTTCAAGAATTTAAATATTCAGATATAAATCCTGGTTGACAGTCCATGGAGAAATCCAAGATATAAGTCTATTTGGATGAGGCATATGAAATAATGACCTCACATACTTGTATGCTTTAGATGAATAAAAATATAACGTCAAAGCAAATTGCTCATTGGTTCACTGTAACGTTTGGCTTGCTTCCCAACTCACTGTTTTTAAGCCGATTACGAAAAAAATCAGAAGAGAATCCACTGAAATGACACTCTAATAAACTTTCTAATTCACTATTTGAATGTCCCTTTTTCTTTAATTCGCATAATAACTCTTGCATATTCGATATCTTCACATTCCTCGGAGAACAGTCATCTGCATTCGCATGATCCTTTTCTTAGTACATTCTTAGAGGAGATGATGGAACCTTATCAGTCTGCGTCTGCTGATCTTTCTGCCGAGGTTCAGTCTGTTCATGTCCACAATATTAACTGCTCATAATCCAAAGTTCTTACATTACAAGAGGCATTAAAACACACTACACATTCTATAACTTTTTACCATAATTTTAAAAAAGAATCCTGAAGTTTGTAGTGCATAAAGTAATATGGAACTGAAGATGCTTTGGGGAGTCGAGTACCTTCTTCAGAAATTTGACTATGCACCAGGCCTTACTTGATAGTCTTACTACGAAAATGTTTACTACAAATCGTACTGTACGCTGAGGGAGACCAATGTTCCCTGCGTACTGAATTCCCATTTTTTTAATAACTCCGGTCGTGAAAAGGAAATCTAAAAAGAAATAGTACAGCAATGGCTAGCAAATGTTATGCAAGCACCTTTCTCATCTAGTTTAACGGCACAATATTTACATACCTGTGGAATTGTATCCCATTTCCAGTTGTTGGCGTTCTTTACAACCAAATGCTAGGCAATACTTCGACATTTTCGTTCATACAGATGATTTCAACCATCAATTAACAACAAACAATACACGTTGTTAGGTTGAAGAAAATAAAAGCAAGAATGTGTGAATATAATTTTAATAAATAGACTTTAATCACAAAGCTATCCTCCGCTATCACCCTGCCACCCCGTCGCGCAGGCGGCGCCCTTCACCGCGGCCACGATGTCTTCGTGCCTGCGGTGGATCATGCCCCAGTTGTGGCGGCAGTGGTTCAGCACGTGAGCCTGTTTTTTTTTTTCTCGGCTTGTCCTCTGCGTCAACGCACCCGTAGCGGCAGCCGTTCTCCGTCGGGTTGCTCACCCATGGGAATTCCGCTCTCATGCCGCGGTAGCAGGTTGAGGCGCGCCCGGTGCACCCAGCGGTAGTCGCCCCACCGCAGGTGCTCTCCCGAGCGCACTAAGTGGCTCGATTTGGAGCCGGCGAGGGCCAGGTCGTGCGCCGCGCGGCCTTAGTCTTTCTGCCGCTTCCACTCGCCCAGGTGAGTGGCGCCGTTCGCGGCCGCGCAGCCTTCGCAACACGCTCTTCCGCTGTCTTCCCGTCATCACCTTCTCGTTCTCCTCCTGCTTGACGATCAGCGACGGAGAGAGAGCGCCGTCCTCCAGCTCGAACGCCCACGCGATCTTGACGGTGGAGGACGCCATCCTCGTACGCGTCCAGATGTTGCCCCTGCCTCTATATGGAACTTGAGCGGTGCCGTTCAGATAGTTGGCGATGTCGGCCGGCGAGGAGTCTGACACTGGAAGACTTGAAGCTGCGGTTTGGCGCAGCTGCACGGAAGCCGAGAACGAATTGTTTTGTCCGGGGACGTCAAGAGCTTGAATGCCCCCTCCAAAAACGCAAAGTGTACTTCTCTAGAGAACTGAGGCAATCCGACGCCGCCTCCTGACTTTGGCGAATACAAGAAATGAGTTGACGCATTGTCCGGCAGACCATCCTTGACGAGCGCCCGAATGAACTCGTCGATGGTTTTCTCCTCGGTCGCTTCGATGGAGCGCATCCGAATGGGGAAAGCTAGGCGTGGCAGGACGAAGGTCAAGAGGGCGTCCAGTTTTTGCCGCGGGGCCAAGTTGCTATCTACGATGTTTCTTGTCTGCTCGATAATGTCGTCAACCGTCGCATCCATCGGAAGAACGGAATAGCCCACCGGTTTTCCTAAGAACTTGGTGTAGTGGAGCTCTTCAGTACTTTGAGCGATCTTCCGTCAATCGCGAACTTCTGATGGAAGACAGCTGCGTCTTTTATAGACAAAGTGTCGCATTTCTTGATATTGATTTTGATTCCTATCTTCTTCGTCTCGGCGACCAGGTGGTTGAGCATCAGTGGTAGTTTTTCGCGGACAGGACGCCGCCAGCCACACGTCGTCCGCGTACTTTGATAGGAAGGTCCGAGAACTCCAGGGTGGAGCGGAGCATCGGATCCAACGCCAAGTTAAAGAGCGACGGGCTCAGCGGGCACCCCTGGCGCACGCCTCTGCCGCACACCACCGCCTCCGATTGTCCGGCTCCTGTCAGGAACGAAGTAGAGTTTTCCGTATGAAGATCCTTTACGATGGCGAGTTGTTTCGGGCCAACGTTCGCCGCCGTTAGTGGGATATTGATCCAATG
>JAHLJT010000304.1:0-17539 GCA_031308135.1 Acheta domesticus
CTCTTTGGACACTCAAAATAACGTATCGTTATAGGATGTCTCTAAATTTTGAAATCATAAAATGAGACATTGCCCAAGTAGTCCACGTCTTCCTAACGCTCTGTGTACATAGTTTCGATTTATTTATATTAACATATTCATGATAAAATATTTCTCAATACTTACATAAAGATGAACAAGTTAGCACTCCCGAAAATTTCGGGATGAAATATGCAAGTTCTTCCTTTCTCCAAGAATTCTTATTTACCCTGTTCGAAGTCGAAGACATATATTCATATATAAATTTAAGAGGAAACAAAATCAATATTTTGTTCTTAACACTGATTTTCTTTTGTAGTCTAAACTAAGAATGTTCAAGTATATAGAAACAGATGAATTGGACATACTACATACATTGGACGAACTACATACATACTATGTAGTTCGCCTACCTTATTGTAAGTACAGTACTTGAGATAATCAAAACCGTTTAAAAAGTAAAATCAATTTTAATCAGGGATATTTTATTCTCTGCGTGACATTACAATCTACTCTGTATTTGTTCTTTTCTGCAGTTAATGCTCCTAAAAACTCCTAAGCTGTGATTTTTTAAAAACATTTAAAGTAAACAAATTACTGAATAAACGAAATATTCCCATTGGTTTCTAGAGTTGTGATGTATTTGAACTGAATGCATTTTTGAGTATTTACGATTTAAATCATGCAGAGCATATTTGAATTCTAATAAGAATGCTTGTATAGTTTTCCTCTTCACAAAAGTTTCCAGCTCTTAAAATATATTTTTCGTCGAACAAACAATTGACACCTGATAGCGCGCCTCGTGAATGTCATGTAGTCACCAAACAACACCAATTTGTTACCTAAGTAACGAATAAATAGCCAGTCTCATTCAGGACTGGAACGTAAAAGGACGTGTGCAACCTACTCCACCTAAAGGTTGCCAGAAGGGGTTCAATTCATTCTCTGGAACCACATTACTAATCACATAGAAAGAGTAGTAAGTATTTTTTTGGTTTGAAGTTCAGATAGTTTCTTCTAGATACATCGAACAAACATTTAAAAATATAACTTTCTGATTACGTTAGGAACTTTCCAGTGTATGAAAAATATTTTAAAACATTAATTACGGTCGATATAAACAATATTTAAAAGCTACTATAAGCACTTAAACCAATGGTAATAATATTTGAATAAGGCTCCAATATTTCAAGCATTATTATTTCAAGATATTAACTCTGCATCATCGCATTTACCAAATTGTGAGATGATGGAGATTACGCTGAGATGATGTAGGCTAATAGATTTTTCCGCGTAATGAAATCCAGTATTTCTCATTCCTCTATGCCTTGTTTGCCCATAAGGCCCTGCCAACAACCAAGAGAGAGGAGTGCGTCCAGTGAATAGGGGCCACGACATCTATATAGCTTTTCTCCTTTTCCTGCAGCTACAATGGGTATGTACTCCTCACCAAACTACGAACGGATATATACCACATATTTTGCTCATTGGAGATCCCGAGTTCGCACAGCTGGAATCTAGAAAGAAAGTTTCATGTACAAGTGCATTATTGTTTGTCAACCAATAAAAATATTTGATGTTTCAATATGAATTGGGTAGAAAAAAAGAAATGTGATCCATCCAGAATACATCACATTATCTGTCTGCATTATATTATTTTACACCATGTTCAATGGCGTCTCAAGGTAACCTCGATGGAAGCATTCACCCTGCACTTTTATATAGATCCTACTGTGAGTTATTTAAGAATTACAGAAAGGCTTCGCATAATCAAACACCAGTGCGGCCTCAAATGTAATTCCATCCCTTGAACCGACTGAGATAGGGCGACAGTGAGACTCTAGAAGACTAATGAGGTTAACTCATTTATTGAATAATTTGCTTGCTTGATTTTTTTATATTTCAGGGGTTATTAGGCGTTTACACTGCAGATGATTACAAGTTCTAGGCGAATGCACAAGCAGTACCCATAACAGGGGTGTCAAACTTGCAAGGCCTCAAGGGCTGCAATTGAAACCTTTAAAATGGTTGCGGACCATATTTTATTACTCGGACGATCCATGCCTAAATTCTTACGTATTCTTGAAATCGGCAGTTTGATCGGCTGCTCTAAAGCGGGGAAGGGGGGATTGGAACAACGCGTGACATCAGGTCGTACCATGTATAACGCAGTGAAACACATTGGGATGATTTTGAATTTCTGAATTTACAAGAAAAAAATCTTAAATTTAAACTCAACCTATTTTTATATTAAGTGTGTGTTGATCCCGACAGGGCGCGTACGGTAAGGGCACAATATTCTCGCCAGATATAGATGCAAGTCACTTTCACTTTTGACTAATAACCTAACGTGTACTACGGGTGGACGAATGACCATAGCAGTTGACGTGCCCTAAGCCCAAAATAATCGAACTGTACTGCGATTTTCGCAAGTTTGCCCCTGACAGGAATCAGGTGTTTGGCTGCCATCCAATCGGGAGCTTGTATGTCGCCACAGTGACGTTCAAGCTCCCGATTGGATGAAACCGTCAACAACAGATTCCTGTCAGGAGCAGAGGTACGAAAATCGCAGTACAATGCTAGCCCTCCCGTGCGCGCAGGAAGTACCCGGCCATCAGCGCCACCATTGACGGGCAGCGCGTGAGCTGCCGCAAAAGCGACCAGTGCGCGTGCCACATCGAGCCCTACCGCATCTACTGCGACTGCGCCCCCGACCCCTCGTGCTGCTGCGGCTGCTGCTTCCTGGGCTAGCCACCTCCGCTCCAGGTACCAGCGCGCGGGGCGACGCAGTACGGCGAAAACTAGAGGTGCTACAGAACGGCACAGACTTTCCCGTATTAGTTTTCTTTTTCTTTCGGTTACGGCTTTCTATTCGGAATTGCCACATACTCTTGTCAGCTGCCGTCTATCGCCGCCCAAACTACATTTTATTAATTTTTCGGTTTCATATTGGTAGAACGGAAATATAAAGTTTAGAATATTAACGAACACGAAAACATCGCCCTAAATGGCATTTCTCTTTTAAAAAATTAGAGTGGTTTGAAGAAAATGGCGTTTAAGCTCTACTAAAATTGCGAAATTTGAAGTTATTTTTCACAGAAAATTTTTGAGTTTTCAAAAAGCTTCATTTGAAGTCATTTGAAGCACTTACACCCACAAATATATAATGTTTACAAATTTCTGGTAATGTGCATTTTAAATGTGTGAGAGATCTTTCAAAAATTACATTTCTTCGCGCAGCATTACATAACTTTCCCTATACTATGCATATTACCCGTATATATGTACGTATACGGGAAAGTAAAAATATAAACGTCGACACAATATAGTGGTTAGGGCGCACGTTTGCTAACCTGAGCAACTTGGGCTCCAGCTCGGCTGGGGATGTCTATCAGGTCATCTCTTATTCAGGGCGATTCTGAGTTCACTCAGGCTGCTTTCCTAATATTTACTAGCTTCATTTGCTTGAAATATTCAGTAAAGATGAGGATTAAGCCGCCCTCTATCGATGGAGGGTAACACTTCTTCCTAACTATCGAAATAGTATGACCTAAGATTGATGTGTCTGCTTCATAACTGTTTCTATACAATTAGAGACTATACTGACCAATAAAAAATAAAAATAATGTTCATTTAACAAAACAATGATATGTAGTGAATTAGTTTATATTTGTGATGAATAATTTTTAAAAGAGACTTAATAAGCCTGTAACAAGTATGTACTTCAGCTTCCGCGTCAATGACCACCATCTCGATCAGGTTTTGTCCAGTTTCAATGATCCATTGAGCAAATGCTGAGATGATCCCTTGTTTTGCTTCTAGACGTAAAAGTAGCTTCACTCTGCGCACGTTTGTTGAGCATTCCTTTTGCTTTCAGAGGTAGGAGTAGACATGAGGGTGAGTTACGATTTTGTTAGCAATGCAGAAAAATCGCATCTGCATTCGTTTATCGTTGCAAGTATGTTTTCTAAAACTCGGGAAAGAAATATCTAGTTTTTCAAATGTTGCTAATCTCACGCTTTTTAAAATGTTATTAATATATCTTTTTATATTTTATTCGACTTTCAACATCGTATTTATAGTTAAAATGTTGAGAAGGGGATAGTGGAACTTAAGAAACGTGCGCAAATAATCCTCTCCCCATACGACATATACTGTTTTCACTGTTTTTTGTCCAAATAAACCAAATCAAATCATTAGATGAACCTAAACAGAAGGCCTGGATGTAGGAAATCAAAATGCCGCAAGAGGCAGAAAGGGATGATTTCTAATCTCTTATCTTCATCCGGCTAATGTTGGTATCAGTCACTGGCTGGCTTAAGGAAGGTAACTATTGGACGGGTAAGGCGTCTTGTGTGTTCGCGAGAAGTATTTTTGAATAAAAATGTGTCAGAAAGTATGCGCTGGACACGCTCAAGGTTATTTTACGAAAATTGCATCTATTCGGAATACGTAAAGAAGCGTTAACTAAGAAATTAGATTAGGTTAAGTGGTATCATTGACACGAAATTGACACACTGACAGTCCAAACTACACATCTTATCTCTCACTATTCTTGGAAAATTCCCACTAGCTTTTGATCCCTTTTTATCACAGCACACCGGCAAGGTGGCTAAGGACATCAACTGATTTTTTCTGCAGTGCCGAGACCCAGGGTTCGAGACCGACGGTGGCGGGAATTAAGGCACTAGCTAGATAGCTATGCGAATTCTAGACGTTTGCTGTCGACTCTGATCGGCAGTTTCCGTGGTTTCTCCGATCAACACCAGGAGAATGCCGGAGCAGCACCCTAACCAACGGGCCGCGCACGGACTGCGCGCGATCATTCCTAACTCTTCCTTGTCCTATTCTCACCCCTTACTACACACACACACTCACTCACATGCACTTCACTTCCAGACTTGTCGGGAGACACGATATGTTATGATTTCTTGGTTTGCTTATAGATAGCAGCGTCGGTTTAAACACCTTGCAGCCACCGCACGTCTACTGTCAGGCCTCATCAGTTGACCTTCTCCATCCCTGCAACCGCTGCTAAACGAAATTCGGTCCAGCGAAAGAAGAACGATGCCTGACATGGAAGTACTTCCTAAATTTCACAAAAAATGAAAAAAAAATATGAAAACTTTTAATAAATTTGAAACTTTCTTTTAAAAAAGCGTGCTTATTTATTGTTTAAGATTTCAAGAATTCCCGGTGTAGTAATAGAAAAAACAATTGCTATTGCTTGGCACAGATATACTTTTGCACTGGCAGTTATATTTTCCGTTTTCGCCATTGCACATTAATCGTTACACAATTTCAAGGCAAAGGACCAGTACTCATTACAGAATAATAAAAAGTAGGGGAATTTGCATTGAAAACCTACAGAGTTGGACCCTCTCAGTTCTAGGACAGTATTTTGTCGAGATGTGTGTTGGCACGATTGTGCGAAAAATGACATGTGGCTAGCTATCTGAGTAGCGAATTATTGTTTTTTGATTTCTTCGTGTCTTTCAAAATGTCAGTAATGTAAAACTTTGTCTTTGGAATAACAATGCGAAGTAAGAAAGTATTTGTATTAAACCCTTAGTTTTATAAGTTTATGATTCAGTGCTTTTGGATTTCTGAAACAAAAGCAAGGGTAAATGTAATTGTTAGAACCATTTTGTGCGAGAGTCGAGCGAGGCAAAGTGAAACGTCATTCCACTTTGCCCGAAATGTTTGACTGCTTATTATTATAACTATAATTTTTTTAGGAGTAGGTGAGTTTTATGTTACTCTTCAGATCTTTACACACAAACAGTTAAGGACTGGCTTCGAAATCACTCAGGAACAATGGTGACTCTCCATGAAGTCAGTTCTCTCATCGGAGAATCATTAGTAAGGGCAGACACAACTCAGAATGGTTTCTCTGGACTTATAAACACATGGATACCTTCAAATATTTTCTGATGATGCTTTAGCTTCAGGGAAAAGAAACAAATGTGAACTGTCTGCAGAACCTTTAAAAGCTATGTTGGAAGCCACATCCATTACGTCATTACGTGGAGGCAAAATATCAGTCTCTTGATTGTGTCTACTGAAGAAATTCCTCCTGTGCCAAAATCAAGACCAAATTCAAGAAAATCCACTCGCAGTACTGGAAAAACTGCCATCGTATCATCACATTATTTGAGAGATCATAAAGGTTCTGCCAAGGTACCACTTCAAAAAACATAAAATGTTAAAAAGCAGCTGTGCACGATGAGAAATAAATATTCATTGCATCAGTATATGATTTTTTAAAAGTCTGATTTACATTATTTACTAAGATTTGTTTTAAGCAGGAAACATTATTATCAAATTAGCATTGTTCCATTTTGCTCGGGGGTGAGACAAAATGGAAAAAAAAATTGACTCTGAGCGCAGACTTTCTATAGGTACAGCAGAAGGTATCTAATTAATTTTGACGTATGTATCAATATTTTTTAACAAAATATACACAGTATTGTTTGTACACAGTATTGTTCCACTTTGCCCTGGTTGCCCTACAGTAACTGCACTGCAAATATAATTTTCAAATATTTTTTAAAATTCCCATTAACATTGTAACGAATTAATCGGGACATTCCAAATAAATGACTACAGGAGTGGGTTGATACGGATTATTTTATTCATCAGCAAGTAAGCGAACTCTATACTAATTTTACGTGCGCAATTATTGAGACGAAAATGGACGAAATCCATTCGTCCCATAATAAATCTACAACCAGCCCGAACACCATAAGGCGCAGGCAGCTTTGAAAGCCGCGCGCCGTCGACGTCAGCGGATGACGAAGGCGTCGAATAATTTCGAAGCCTACAACCGGAACCGATGGTCGCCAATGAGGAGAGAGCCGAAAATCCCACGATAGCCATTGGTCGGCGTAGGTCACGCGAGGAGAGTAGGACAGAGGCAGCCTGGTAACCGATGTAGAATTTTGTCTTCTAGAAAGAGTTTCCGACGAGGCAAGACGGGTCTTCTAGAAAAAGTTGTCGACGAGGTGAGACGTGTAGGACGTTTCTTCTAGGAAAAGTTGTCGACGAGGCGAGACGTGTAGAATGTTTCTTCTAGAACAAGTTTTCGACGACGTGAAACGTTGCTTTTAGAAAAAAGTTAACGACGAGATGCAATATCCGCTAGGAGCAGTTTTGTTCTAAAACAGAATTCATGACCAAGTATAACGTGAGTCGGTGCGTAATTCACAACTTCCAACGCCACCAGAACTTTCAAAGTGCACGGGAGCAAAGTGAAACGAGCCCGATGTTCAAATCAAGAATTATTTAATGAACTGTTGTCCGGAATGAGTTTGTGAGGAAGAAAATTAAAGACGTCTGAACTTTCTGAACTGACGTGTAATTCGCATTGAAGGAAAACGAAGAAAGAAGAAGGGAGAAGATAGAAGAAGAAGGTACAGCCGAGAAGTTGGTACGTGACGTGGAATACAGCGAGTACGAGAGGCGCCGCGGTGCAATTCACCGTTGCATCCCGAGGTCGCCATCGGGCCCGCCGCTACTCCACAGGCTCGCCGAGGCTTCCATTTGTTCGAGCGGCCGTGAAGACAGCGAGGTCATCGCTACGCCCTTCCCGGCTGCTAGTGGGCGAACGGGAGGTCTCCGGAACGCGCGCGAGAGGGGGAGGTGTAACGGTATTTCACCGCCATGCAGCAAACGAGAGTGAGTACCTGTAAACTTTGACACAGTGCTGTAAAAATACAAGGTATTAGCAGAAATAGGAGAGGCTAATGAGGACAATTCTAGATTTGGATTTGGTCTTTCTTTCATGTTCAAAGGGTCGTTCTAAACAGAATTTAAAATAGAATACGATGCTTACATGCATCTAAACCAGAACAATAAGTAACTTTGTTAAAATCAGTCTTTTTCTTTATCGAAAGAGTCAGTGTACATGTGCTTTTATGTGAAAGGCAATAAGTAATGCCACACTAATTTAAGTAGTAATGAAAATCTTAAGAGAATGTTTAGGTAAATCCAGCTGGAAATAGGATTATCGAAATCTCTCTTAGGTGTAATGTGTACAGGCAGTGTAGGGCAAAGCAGTGGTTTGCCCGCTGCATGTTGTAATGTTATGTAATCAATTTTGGTTAATGAATGAGATATAAAGCATTTGTGGATTGTGATTTTCCCTGGTCACTAAACCATGTAGGATTTCCTAGGGAGGGAGCATCCTATAAAAGAAAATATTTTGATAAACAACCGGCAGGGCCTGGCGACGAGGCGGTGACTGGAGCGCCGTGACGTCCTGGTGACACCCACGCCAGAAGCATTTGATTCTCGTGGGGTATATCCGCCCTAGCCCATCAAAGGTTGGTTAGTGCCGGCATGTCGAGAGATGGCATGTTCCGTTGCATTAAATGGCGCCCGAACAGGGACTTGAAAGTTAAATTAGCATTAACTAATGATAGCAGGAGAGAGGAAATTAATATTTGCATCATTAATAAGGCTAAAATTTAGGGTTTCCAAAGTCCCATATAAGATTGTGTAGTGACTTGTCAAATCAAAGAGGGAACACACACAATGCTATGAATAAAATTAAAGTTAAAAGGAAATATTGAAAGGAGAACGATACTTGTGAATGATGTACGGTGTTCATAGTTGTTACAGTGTTACAATTTATTGCAGTGTACATGTCATGTTTTGTGTTTTATTTTCAGCAGTGTGATAAGTTCTATTTCTATGTGATTTTGTTGTGGAGTGTATAAATTATTCAGTGTGTTGTGAGGGAGGTAATTTCGTTTCCAACAAATATCTTTTGTGTAAAGAATTGCTGTAAACGGGTACTCAACCTCGTATCATGGCGGATAGATTCATGCAAAGTAGAGGCTTAGTGGGGGCAGAGGCCGCTAACAGTGACGAGGAGGAGGGGCAGCGCGAAGTGGAGGCAAGGCCGACCGTAGAACGAACGCCGACCGAATCTGCTCGCGGAACAGAGCCATTAGAATCGTCACCGGAAATGTTAGAAGGGGAATCACCACCCGTTAGTCCGGATGACCCCATGCTAAACCTAATGAGGGCATTGTTAGGTAATTTCCATACAACCCTTACCAATAAGATAGAGAATATGCAACAACAAAACCACGCAATAGCTGCAGAAATACAACGCGACATTCAACATGTACAAGAGAATGTTCAACGCGACATGCAACAGGTACAAGAAAACATCCAACATGTACAAGAGAGTGTTCAACGCGAGATTCAACAACAAAACCAGGTGTTAGCTACGGAGTTGAAAGAACAGCAAAATGCTTTAGCTACGGAGTTGACAACCAAAATAAGTGCTGTTAACGACAAGGTCGAAGCAATTCAGCGAGCACAGGAAACGGGGGCAGCCGAATTGAAGAATGAAGTTGACAAGAAGTTAGAGGCACAAGCAAGAAAAGTAGAGGAACAATCTGAGAAGATTGAAACTGTACAAAATAAATGTGAAGAAATGAACACGCGAATTGATTCAATAACTGAATTCGTCGAAATTCGTACGAAACGACATGAAGACAAAATCGCACAAGAACTGAAAGGGATTTCAAATCAGGTAGAAGTGGGCACACAAGAACGTTTGAAAGTGCTAACAAAACTAAACGACTTGCAAGCAACGGTAGATACCATGCCGGCAGCTGTAGGTTCGACGCACCCGTTAAACTTAAATGTGCCACCTACCTTGAAGTTTTCGGGATTGCCCGAAGAACATCCATATTCGTTCTTAAAGGCACTAGATAGTTTTATGGCTCTTAGTCGCTTGCCAGAGCAATATAAAACGCATTTATTGTACCAGATTTTACAAAAAAATGCAAGAACATGGTTAGAAACGCTTGAACCGTTTCCTCAAACAATTCAAGAATTTAAAATAAAATTTTTAAATAGATATTGGAGCGAGGAAATTCAACTCAACCACAAGATGACAGTTATGAATACGTACTACAAGCCGACGCTAGGAAGCATGCGCGATTATGCGGCGGGGAAGATTGCTGCACTCAAGTTATGTTCGCCACCTATGGAAGACAAAGAAATTATTTGTTTATTAACAAGACATTTCCCATACAGCATACAGAACTTGATAAGAAGCATAGCTCCGCGTGACATTGAGGCATTCCAAAGCTTGCTAGGTAATTATGATATTACAGCAGATAATGTCATGAAGGGAGGCAAGACTAGTACGACGATTAATGCCATCAGCACGAGTGTGGGAGGTCAAGAGGCAAAATCATCGAAACAGAGCGATCAACCAAACAATAAAAAGAATGATCGAAATACGGAAGAAAATAACTTTCGGAATGAAACGAAAGACCGAACTTCAAAACCAGGAGGGGAGAAGACTAATAAAACATACCCTCAAAACAAGCGCAAGACTAAAGAAGAAGAGAATAATGAAGAATTAGGGGACAAACATCAATGTCAGCCATCAACATCGGGAAACTGCCACAGTTCGATGTGAGCGGGAACCCCATGTCGAACAACGTTCAAGCTGAATACAACGTGGTTCCTGTAATCTCTGTAGGTGATCCACCGACGGGTGTCATATGGAATATGGTCACAACGAACGAGTATCCATATCGTTGTCCGGTGATTGAAGTATGCTGCGGCGACGTGGTGATGAAGGCGTTAGTGGACACTGGCTCCATGGCAACCATAATGGATGAAGACGCCTACAATGCGTTAAGGGAATCGAAGATTGAACTACCTCAATTGCCAATTAAAAGTACGCGAATTACAACTGCGATTGGAAACAAGTCGAGCCCGATCAAAAAACAAATTTATGCACCATTAGAAATAGGAGGCAAGGTCTATGACACGCCATGTCTCGTAGTAAAAGGACTCACGTACGCAGTAATTTTAGGCATTGATTTTCTCGTGGAGAATGATGTAATTGTAGATACCAGAGCCGCGAAAATTCTGATAGGTCGTGGAAACGCGAGAATTAACACAGTGATGAAATTTGATGAAGAAAAGTTAATTGAAAATGAGGATGAAATAGATTTATGTTCGTCCGCGACAAATGACTTGATTGAATCAATTGAAGAGAAAGTTAATTCCGCTGATCTCCTCGACAAAGAACAGAAGGCCAAGTTATCGAAGTTACTCATCAGCGCCAAAAGGGTGTTCGAGAAAAATCGCGAGCCAGTGAAAAATTACGTGTTTCGTATCCAACTCACAGACGAGACGCCGTTCAAAGGACGCAGCTATCCTATACCAGTGGCGTACCAAGAAGCAATTTCAAAACAAATTGAAGAAATGTTAGAAGAAGGCATAATCAAAAGGGCGACTACGGCGTATGTCAATCCAATTGTAATAGTGAAAAAGCAGAACGGCACATTGCGCTTATGCTTAGACGCGCGTTACTTGAATTCGCTGACAATACCGTATAGGGATGTACCGCCCAAAATTGATGAAATATTGTTACGATTCGCCAATAAGGGGTACTTCTCATCAACGGACTTCAGCAAGGCATATTATCAAATGAGGTTGCATCCGAAGGATCAGAAATACACAGGGTTCGTCTACAAGGGGCGAAGCTATGTATTTCAACGTGTCCCATTTGGATTGCGTAACAGTGGAGCTGCGCTGGTTCAATGTTTGGACGAGATTATGAACAATGCTGGGTTACAAGACACCACTCTTTACGTTGATGATATCTTAGTTCATTCGACAGATTTTGAACGTCACCTTGAAGCATTGGGAAAGTTATTACCATTGTTGATTCAAAATAACTTGGTATTAAATCTTGAAAAATCCCATTTTTGTGTACCACAAATCAAATTTCTGGGATATGAAATCACGAAGAATGGAATTCAAATGGGATTGGATAGAATTAAAGAAATCGAAGCCATACCCCGACCAAAGAATAATAGGCAACTAAAGAGAATTTTAGGAGTCTGCAATTATTTTAGCAGGTTTTGCTATAATTATGCTCTAACGATAGCTCCATTATATCGATTATTGCGAAAAGATCAGAAATGGGAATGGACGGAACTTCAACAGAAGGCGTTCGACGATCTTAAGCATATGTTTTTACAAACATGCACGATTTCACATCCAGATTTCACGCAGCCTATGTATCTACAAACAGATAGTAGTGATTTGGGTGTGGGAGCGATGTTGTACCAAGTCATTGATGGGGAGACAAAAATCATCAATTTGGTCAGCACTGCTTTAAAAGGGCCGCAGATCCGTTTTACGACATCGGAGAAAGAAGCCTATGCCGTTGTTTGGGCCCTAACTAAATTAAAGAATTACTTAATGGGGAGGAGTTTTGTCATCAAAACCGATCACAAAGCCCTAATCTTTTTAAATCGTTGCAATTGGCAAAACGATAGGCTGATGAGGTGGTCACTGTGGCTACAACAATTTGACTTTCGAATCGAGTATGTCGAGGGGCAGAAAAATGTATTACCTGACTTACTCAGTCGTCAGTTCCCAGCTCCAGAGACGAATATCACCCATAAAGGCGTCGAACAAGTCAATGCAATCGATCTAAAAATTCCTCAAAGTTTTCTATGGGATTGGTCCACATTGGCAGACCTTCAAAATCACGACGACGAAATTAGTAAAGTCAAGCGTGTGCTTGAGGGAAGAGGGCAAACAGAAGACGAAGAAGTCGTGACGAAATTGCAGAGAGATCCCGAGAGGTGGAGATTGACCAATGACATGGTGCTGATTCGATTGGACACCGCTCCAATTACCTACAAAATTTGGATCCCAAAAGCGCACGCGGAGGAACTAATTAACTATGTCCACGCTCAAGCCGCACATTACGGGTCCACAAAAATTAAAAGCATTATAAGCGAACTATGTTATTGGAAAAACATGGATAGGGATGTGAAACGAGTAATCAAGTCGTGCGAGACATGCATGAGGACAAAGTTTCCGAATCGATCGTATGCGGGTACAGTGACACCGATCATTCCCGAAGGGAAAAATGATATCATTGCAGTCGATTTGTACGGGCCATTACCAAAATCGAGGCGCGGGAATAAGTATATCATGGTCATCATCGACTTGTTTACAAAGTTTACACAAGTGTACCCCATTAATAAGATCACCACTAACCAGTGTTTACGACAGCTGGAGAAATATTTAGCAATAGCAGGACAGTATCGTAGAGTCTTGAGTGACCATGGAACTCAATTCACTAGCCAACTGTGGAAAACAGCATTACAAGAGAAAAATTTAACTCCAATTTACTCGTCCATTCGCCACCCGCAATCAAATCCAAGCGAACGGGTGATGAAAGAAATGTCGAGACTGTTCCGAACTTATTGCAGCCAGAAACATGACGATTGGACCGAGTTAGTGCCCCATGTGAATCGATGGTTGAACCACGTGCCGCATGAAAGCATCGGGATGAGTCCATACGAGGCCCATTTCGCCCGCAAACCACCACATGTGTTGGGATATCTAGACCGTGAAGATGTGACCGGACCGGAACCCTACCACACGGAACAACAAATTCTGGATAGGCTCCGCAAGGCTGCCGAAGAACGGAAAAAGAAAGTAAAAAGCCGACCATATGTGTTTAGGGTGAATCAAAAAGTCATGCTACGAACTCCAAAAGTATCAGTACCAAGGCTAAAATTATTTGCTAAATTCTTTCACCTGTACGAGGGACCGTACACAGTGACAAGATTGGTAGCTCCAAATGCAGCCGAATTAATAGATGAAGACGGAAGAGTAATAGGAACATATAACTTCTTCAACTTGAAACCTTACTAAATAACGGGTTGCTGATTCGAATGATCAGGTAACAGAAAGATGAAAAGTCGATGGGAAAAATAAAAGAATTCTTGAATAGTTCTCGTTGAAGATTCTTCTCCATCATTTTAAATGACCGTCGAAGAATCTTACCGTTATGGGGGCAATGAGACGAAAATGGACGAAATCCATTCGTCCCATAATAAATCTACAACCAGCCCGAACACCATAAGGCGCAGGCAGCTTTGAAAGCCGCGCGCCGTCGACGTCAGCGGATGACGAAGGCGTCGAATAATTTCGAAGCCTACAACCGGAACCGATGGTCGCCAATGAGGAGAGGGCCGAAAATCCCACGATAGCCATTGGTCGGCGTAGGTCACGCGAGGAGAGTAGGACAGAGGCAGCCTGGTAACCGATGTAGAATTTTGTCTTCTAGAAAGAGTTTCCGACGAGGCAAGACGGGTCTTCTAGAAAAAGTTGTCGACGAGGTGAGACGTGTAGGACGTTTCTTCTAGGAAAAGTTGTCGACGAGGCGAGACGTGTAGAATGTTTCTTCTAGAACAAGTTTTCGACGACGTGAAACGTTGCTTTTAGAAAAAAGTTAACGACGAGATGCAATATCCGCTAGGAGCAGTTTTGTTCTAAAACAGAATTCATGACCAAGTATAACGTGAGTCGGTGCGTAATTCACAACTTCCAACGCCACCAGAACTTTCAAAGTGCACGGGAGCAAAGTGAAACGAGCCCGATGTTCAAATCAAGAATTATTTAATGAACTGTTGTCCGGAATGAGTTTGTGAGGAAGAAAATTAAAGACGTCTGAACTTTCTGAACTGACGTGTAATTCGCATTGAAGGAAAACGAAGAAAGAAGAAGGGAGAAGATAGAAGAAGAAGGTACAGCCGAGAAGTTGGTACGTGACGTGGAATACAGCGAGTACGAGAGGCGCCGCGGTGCAATTCACCGTTGCATCCCGAGGTCGCCATCGGGCCCGCCGCTACTCCACAGGCTCGCCGAGGCTTCCATTTGTTCGAGCGGCCGTGAAGACAGCGAGGTCATCGCTACGCCCTTCCCGGCTGCTAGTGGGCGAACGGGAGGTCTCCGGAACGCGCGCGAGAGGGGGAGGTGTAACGGTATTTCACCGCCATGCAGCAAACGAGAGTGAGTACCTGTAAACTTTGACACAGTGCTGTAAAAATACAAGGTATTAGCAGAAATAGGAGAGGCTAATGAGGACAATTCTAGATTTGGATTTGGTCTTTCTTTCATGTTCAAAGGGTCGTTCTAAACAGAATTTAAAATAGAATACGATGCTTACATGCATCTAAACCAGAACAATAAGTAACTTTGTTAAAATCAGTCTTTTTCTTTATCGAAAGAGTCAGTGTACATGTGCTTTTATGTGAAAGGCAATAAGTAATGCCACACTAATTTAAGTAGTAATGAAAATCTTAAGAGAATGTTTAGGTAAATCCAGCTGGAAATAGGATTATCGAAATCTCTCTTAGGTGTAATGTGTACAGGCAGTGTAGGGCAAAGCAGTGGTTTGCCCGCTGCATGTTGTAATGTTATGTAATCAATTTTGGTTAATGAATGAGATATAAAGCATTTGTGGATTGTGATTTTCCCTGGTCACTAAACCATGTAGGATTTCCTAGGGAGGGAGCATCCTATAAAAGAAAATATTTTGATAAACAACCGGCAGGGCCTGGCGACGAGGCGGTGACTGGAGCGCCGTGACGTCCTGGTGACACCCACGCCAGAAGCATTTGATTCTCGTGGGGTATATCCGCCCTAGCCCATCAAAGGTTGGTTAGTGCCGGCATGTCGAGAGATGGCATGTTCCGTTGCAATATATATATATGCTATGTGACCAACAAATGACCAAGAAAAACTACTCGATATTCAGCCTGACTAATTCAGAGCATCTGAATATAAAATATACCTACTTCATATTTTATCAGATCTTCCCACTCATTCTCTTTTAAATGCACTACGAGTATCTAACGCCATTCTTCTCCCAGTTTTCAAACTTTCATACTCTTCCTGAATCTGCACATAGTTCATTGCAAATGTTTCTTTACATTGCAAACTTTTACGGCAGCGATGGCATTGTGATTAGTGTAATGGACTGCTATATCCAAGTTCGCAGGTTCAAACCCGAAAGCTGTGGATTTTAAAAATAAATCCTTCGGAGGGGAAGTAAAGTCGGCTGTCCCATGTTAGTATATTTACTGTTTGTAAAAAATCCTCAAGCCTAAATGAAGCCTCCGAGATAAATTCTAATCTCCTGTTTCACTGCCCGAGATAATACCTTTCTTTAGTTTAGTTGGCGAAAGGAGTGTAGGGAAATTTACATCAGTGCGTTCACGAATGGAATCATTTTAATCAAGATTAAAGACAATATTATGGTATTGAAATTGTAACATCAATTAATTCTTTAAGACAACTATATTCTCATATAAAACAATATAGGAAATTCCACAATTTGCAATCAGTCTCAAAAACTGGCGGATTGAAAATTAAATGCGACATACCGAAAATAGTGGGATATTGGGGATTATGTTCTACAGTTTTATTTCGAAGAAAATGTAGTGTCGTTGTTTGATGGCCAATTCGCTATATTAAAATTATATTAATCTGTAATTTGTAGATAAATGCCAGTACACAATTGTGGAAAGCTTTTCTCGGAAGATTTAATAATAAGTGTTGCAATGCGCATTAAATGTGTCCAATATTCCATACATTGTTTTTAGTAAATCACCCTGAACTTCGTAAAAATATTACTTAGATTAAAATTACGCCAGCATGATTGAATGAATGCAAGATACGAAGTGGTGAGGCTATTGTTACTAATGAAAAGAAGATAGTATAGAGGCGGCCGAAGAAAGGGAATAGGGACTTTGGTGGCAGATAACGCGAGTTGAGTAATTGACTGTGATTGAAATGCTGAACTGAACGAATATTGCTGGCGACGGACGTAAATAGAAGAATTGAATGAACAGTGTTCCAGAACGGGCGCCCATCTGCAGGAGAGATTAAATAATTTTTTTAACAGCGCTACATCTGAGAAGGGGGTCATGACAAGGAGAATTGTGATTAATATCAGCATAATATGCAATAAAGAACAATAAATATTAACCATAATGAATAAAGCTGATTATTTGATGTTTGCGTGCAATCCGATGTGGTAGAGTAGGCCAGAATTTCCAGAAACTACACCTATCCGTATGAAGGGCACGTCAACCGCTGAACTAGCAGGGCAAGTAAAGTAAGTAATCGAGTGAATGGAAATTAAAAACTTCATAAATTGGCCGAGTAAAGGGAATAAATTGATTACAGAAATCTAGTACAAAATATCATTTTAGAGAATGTTCTGACTTCCGGCATTTTAGAGAAAGTTCGGCAAGTTTGATTAGCTCGTAAAACTTTAGCAATAGCATATTAGTAACTACAAGACAATAATTGTAATGACTGAGTTTTTAGTAGAATATTTTTGCTAGGAGGTATTAGGTGCCGCCAATCTGTCCAATTGAGAATCTAATGAAAGTAATAGATTCTATTCCGTCTCCGCAGCTGCTCCAGCAGGAAAGCCGCTGTAGCGAGCCCTAGCCCTCCAACGGCGAGAATAAAAGGCCCCGCCAGCTGACTCATTGTTAGTTTCTCTGGCTTCTCCCCCCTTCGAACTGTGTGTCCATCTCGTCCAACAATCTACTATACCTCTGCATATCGGCGCCAGTGATCGTACAGACCCCCTTGCAGAACGCGGAGAAGTAGAGTGTTAAAGATGTTTGCAACCCAATGTTTTTTAGAGACTGGG
>JAHLJT010000305.1:0-12064 GCA_031308135.1 Acheta domesticus
GGTTTCCAGACACATTCCAGATATGACGCTAGACATATGGTAGAGGCCAGGGAAATAAAAAGTGCACTATGAGTAGTTATTTCTGGGCAAAATTGACGCTGTTAAATGCTGTTTTTAAACAGCATTCACGGAGTTCAGAAAAAACGTACTCGAACGTATCAGGGTGTGCGGTATTGAGAGTACATCGTCGGCATTAGAGTCGTCAATTTCCGAGCTAAATGCTTGTTCATCTCTTATTTCGCTTTGCCAGAGAGAATTTGTGATGTAGAATTCATGAATAGAAAATGAATGTCATTGCTAGAATACAATTTTACTGACTACTTTTAGAAATAACATATTAAAAAGTTCTTCTTTCAGCCAT
This sequence comes from Acheta domesticus, assembly GCA_031308135.1. Lineage (NCBI taxonomy): Eukaryota > Metazoa > Arthropoda > Insecta > Orthoptera > Gryllidae > Acheta > Acheta domesticus. The sequence goes on from JAHLJT010000305.1 coordinate 362, forward strand.
CCTCCAAATATACGAATTATGGTGACAGTACTTTACACAATAAATCATAACATCTTTGCCATTCCACAAAAGACGAAAGACATTACTGATTTCAATGGCCACGTATACAGAAAAAAATGTATTACTTCGTATATATCTCATGTTTAATGTTGAAAAATGAAGATATTAATTTGTAATAACGCGGGAAATAACCCTTTTCTTATCACAATATTTCGGCGTTAAAATTTTCAAATACGACAGTTTTTTTTACTACCGATCTTGCCAATTCCTCCCACAAAAATATACTACGATAAAAAAAATCTTCGCGCAAACGCTTGCAACTCGGTAAAATCTCGGCTCACAAATATTTCCCGCTTTTCGCGTTTTTAATTCCTAAAACTTTCGCCTGGTTGTAAATAAGCGAATTTGTGATTCATCCTAATAGAGTGGATAGAACAAAGTGATACACGCAAGACGTTTAAATTTACAAACTCCTTTGAAAAAGTGATGGGAAAATATTATTCCAGAGACTCAAGAAGGTTAAGCAGTGTTCTCTCCAAGTACAATCATTAAGGAATGGATTTTCATGGAACACATTTTTACAGACACAAGACATCTGCATTCACTAGTATTTTTTATTTACAAGACGTAATGAATTAGAACTATTTTTATTTTACATATATACCTGAAACTACATGTTCGGTGCATTTTAATACATTTATACTTTGAAACGGTACATTTTGGATGCAGTATATGTTCCTGGAATCGATCTTTCTTACCAAACAATGTAATGCTACCGCGCTTCTGTGATCAATGGACCTTCGCCTTAAATAATTGTCAACTTACCCCCTCCCCCCTGCTTCTGGGAAATCGCGTTCTCGAAATCGAGGATGAGCGGATGTTTGCGAAGCAGAAGTAATTTCAAGCACCCCAAGGCTTGCTCATTTTTTAGAGCCCACGAGTAACTCTATCGAAAAACTATCAAATATTTTTACAGATCATTGTTTCTAGTATTGTTACTCTCAAGTATATATGGAAATATATATGATATAATGCTGCGGCAAACCGCAGCGATTTTTCGACCCCAAAACTCGTATTGTAAGGCCCTGGTACAGAAAAAGTAGTTACATCTTGTTCTACTATGTAGTAAACACACACATATGCACAAACACAAATTCCAAATCTTTCAAATACATATCTTATTTTCAACATATATTGTTTAATTTCAAAAATTTAATATTTTGAAAATCATAATTATTCAACAGAGGGAAAAAGTGCCATACCTGTGATGTAAATCGCTGGGATCTTGCCAAACAATCATGTACTATATATTTTATTTAAATCCCTGAAAAATTATAAAATTTGAACATATAGAAATAAAAATTAAAAAAAAAAGAATAAAAAAGAAACCTGTAAGCTTCTTGACCCCACTGTAAGCGTGGGGTACAAATAGCCCGGTTTTGAGTCTGTGTGCTCACAATTAGGTAATCTAATAAAAAGCCATAGCAGTTACATTAACAAATATATAATCACCGAAATGTAAAACCTATCCCTTGATCAACTTTCTTGAAAATCGTGTCGTGATAAAAGTTTGCAGGGATTAAATTCCGCCAATTTCGATACCAGATATTTACGGATGTACAACGTAATTATGGTATATGCGTTTAATGCTGCACTGTGTTGCCATCGCACGGAAGCAAATGCAATCAAACTTGTCAGTGCGATGTATAAATGGCTTCAACCTCTGAAAACCTTTTTTTCGCTTGGGTTTCAAGTACCCTAAGGGTCCAAGTAGCTCGTGATGACGGTATTTTCGATTTCGAATAAAACTCTTATTTGTGGTGAAATTACTTCTGTAAAGGAAGAACTCCGAATCCATATGGAGATTTTATCGACGACTTTCTGTGTTGAGAAAATGCTTGCGTAGAGCAATTTTAAACACTAAAACGAACTTTTATTATACATATTTGGGAAAAAATTAATTCACTTATTGTACATATTTTTCTTTTTTTATTACAATAAATTCCGTCCCTATACTTCGATTTTTTTTAACATGGCGGTTGACCAAAATCAGTTGTTACGGTGTCATCCAGTCGGGAGCGTGGAAGTCATCACAGTGACGTCACTGCGGTGACGTTAAGCTCCCAATTGAATGTCATCAACAGCTGATTTATTTCAGCTGATTTATTTCAAGCACACGTTAACAAATCGATGTATATTATGATTACTCCCGCTGTGGCATTCATTGTTGTTTCTTCCTTCTGCGCATGGGCTGACTATAGACAGGCAAAACTTTGCCACGTGGCCCCTTGATTACTTCTTGGTATAGGCAATCCGTCGTAGAGGAGCGTATTGCGAATTGCGGAATGGGATATAATTAGCTGACTTAATACTAGAGGTGGGTGATTTAACACCAATTTGTACAATCTGTTTTATGCAAACGAAAAATTGCAATTGATTATTTTTACATCGATTAATTTACTCGCAGATAATTTTTTCCAATTGTTTAACTCCATATTTTAATTCAAACACAAATTTTCAAGACAAACAATATGTAATGAGACCTATGCATACAAACTAGAAACCGAATTCCTGTTTATGTCTTTTCGACTGTAAAAAAATGGCCAGTCGTAAGCGATTGATTGATTTCACATTAGCATTACTGATGAAATGAAATTTTAGGATATAATTTTTGAAATTTTGTTCCATGGTCCCCGAATGTTCCACGGCCACCCGTTAATGTTCGTCGGATCCAGAATTTTTACATATTTTTATCCATAAAATGCAATAAAAATAGATAAACAATAGACGCTCTTGGTGGCTTCCGTTGTCGCTAAACCGCTCGCATCTACCACGCCGAAAGGCTTTACCAATCCTGTTGGCAACTTGCCGGCACTTACCACGAATTGTGTCTCGAGCAAAGTACTTCTAAAAAGGCTCCGATGTAGGACAAAATTTCATAAGATTTTGTCTCGCCGGTTGTTTGTTTTGAGGGTGCTGAATTCGAATGTGTTGATTGCCAACTCAAGAATGGTCGGCTTCACAGAGAAAACGAAGTTCTTGAATTGGAATTGTATAGGTCAAGGCTGTTCACTATTCTCTCGCTGTAAACCCAATGTAATTCTACGTAAGGGGTTGAGTGGAATTCAACAAGAAATGAACATCATTCATTTCAGCAAGATACAAGAGATGAACTTCAACATTTCAACTCAAGTGAAACTTAATTCTTTTTTAATTGACCATTTAACTGCAAGTAATTAATTTTTAAAAAATTGAAAATGATACAGTATAACTAGAGCGCCACCGCAAGGGCTTTTCTTCCATTTTAGCCAGAGGGCCAAATCATTGTCCGTTTTCCGCGCACTCCAGTTTAACTCGTCAAAACATTAAAGGGAAATATATTTTGAATAAACATTTGTACGACGCACAGTACTCATGTAAACACAAACGCCACAACAACCTGCATTCTTCGTAAATTTCCTTTGGAGAGACATCTGCTGTGAATAATTCAAAATCTAATTGACGAAGCTACTGCGCAAGGTTACATTAATTACTCTGTAACAATATCGTTGTTCTTTGGTAGTTCTTTACTCCAACTAAAGCGATAGAGGGAAGACTGCAGATCACTCCAGTATCTGTCGCCTGACAGTGCTGCCATCTGTTGAGGTACAAAGGTGCATTACCTATCAGCTTACTTTCGTATTTTTAAATCGCATGGTAAACAACACCAACCTACGCACAAATTCTAAGCCACCCTTTCTCCGCGCCACATCTTCATGTGGTTTGTCGTATGAAAAACAATGAATACTTAATCAGTTTTATAGGAAATTTTATTTCCTACAAATTTGACGAGAATCTCATTTGTCGTACAACACATAGAAATTGAGACATTTACGAAAAAAGTTTATTTTGTTTTGGAATTTTTGTGAACTTGTGTCTCAAAAATTGTTAGTCGAAGAAAAAGAAAGGTTTCTTAACTAATTTTGTGGAATGTTCTTTCTCCTCAAAACTGGCAATAGGGCTATTCAATATAAAAAACATAGGAAGTGTAAAAAAATTTTTTTGAGACCTTGAGCTGATATATTTTGGAACGCACCCGTCATCACTTCAAACTATCCACCCTTTGTGTAAAACGTCAAGACAAAGCTCTCAGCGAAAATTCATTTCAAGTGTATTTCTCCGTAAGTGACACCTAAGTTGGCTGAGTGTAAAGGTTCTCAGAACGAACATCTGAAACGCTATCACATTCACACAATATGTTCTTTCTTTGTCAATACATTCGTGGCATTTGATTCGTCTTGTCATCACTTTTCTATTGCTCTTGTTTCGAACATAACTCGGTTTAAAAATAATTTTTTAGGAAAGTAATGAGGTTTTTGTGAATTACAATACCAACATTTTTACTGTTCTAGTTGTGTGTGTTGTTTGTTGTGAATTTGATGCACTTGTGATACAAAATGGTCTCCTTACCGCCTTTCAATCACTAACAGCGAAATAAAATCTAATGCGTGCGATCCAGTTGATTGTATTGGGCGATACATTTTGCGTGTATTTGTGTAGCGTAGATGATACAGTAAATATTTTTAATTCTAAACATAATGTGCAATTATAATGCGATGTATTAATAAAATATTGAAAACACTTATTATTTGCACAATGTGCATAATTAATCGCAAACGCATGCATACAGGAATTTCGAGGAACCAAGCAACTCGGAATGGTCACCAAAAATGGATTCCCAGTGATTGTGAGTATGCAATGTTTAGTCCACTGAATTTGCACTTGCAGTCTTAGAAAGACGCGGCAATTCTGATTTGAGGTTTATACGTTGGTATCCTCAATAAATATTCCAAGTTTTCGGCCTTGCCACGATACCGCCACCTGCCTCAATTGTAGTGTTGCCAATTGCAATTTTTGTTGTTTTTCCTCATATTTCCTCCTTATTTCATGTAGAGAAGTGGCTGTTAGGGTTCTTAAGAATGTGATTTATTTCTGTCGTGAATGGATTTTTAAAATCTGTAGCTCTTTAGCTACAGAAATTGAAAGTTTTGAGTTCATAAAAATTTGTAACTTGTCCATTTAATATTATTATTGTTATTCATGCAGATGTTGACTTGCAAACCGTTTTAAGTAAGAAACAAAAAGTATTAATAAAAATCCAGACCCATTGCCAAAATCTTAGGTACCTGGCGTGCTGCATATATGTTGTGCTTGGTTGTTGAATCATGAATGTTGGGCTGCCTTGCTACATATAATTTAAGTTTGCCGTCGCTTTTGCTGATTGTGAGAGGCGTAACATAGATTATTCGTCGAGAGAAAATGAACATTGGTTATTGTAATTAATAGATATGGACCGCGTAATCAAAATTGGAAATAGGAAAATTAGAAAAAAACAGAAATGTGTAAAATGTCACATTTCGCAAAGTTTGTCCACTTCGGAGTGTTGCTCACTGGGACAGATATCTTTATCTTTAAGAATAATGGCATCCGCTTGCACATCTCTGTCTCGGGCGAGGCGAAACGAAGGGAAGCACAGTGAGAGGAAATATGGAGGCTCCAGACAGATGAGTATCCTTATCTTCCTATTCCGAGCTTTCTTATGACTTATGTGGAAAATTTGCTTTTTTTCTAATATTAACTGATATTGGATTGTTTGTATAAATATCTATTGAATGATATCTTTGAAACACTCGGATATACTCTTTCTGATCGAGTAGATGTGCGTATACTTTACATTGATTGTAGCCTTGATACCGGAGAGGAGATATTTTCAGTGTTTAAATATGTTATTATTTCAGTAAGTAATTGTTAAAATGGGATAAATCATCATTAATAATATTGGAATTTAATTACATTTTATGACCTCTTGTTGAAGCCTGTGTCAGAAAATCAGTATCCAATTAGAGCAAGAGAAAAAATTAAGTAGGTACTTTGTTAATAAAAATACACTCTTGGGCTGATTTTAAGGACAGGGTTCGGCCACGGCGCACGGTTCACTTGCGCATGGTTCACTCGCGCGGACACGAGAACGAATCACTCCGGGAGCACTGCTTGCATTGTGCATTGTGCGGTGTGGTGCGAATGTATAATGGAGAATTACAATGGTTAAATGCATAAAATGCGTTGCATGCATAATGTTAAATGCATAAAATGCGTTGGTAATTATGCGTTGGACAGACTCAAGGATGTTTTATGTTAACGCGAGGGCCGAAGGCCCGAGCCTCGTCCTCAACTTGGACACGGGTAGCGAAGCGTCACGATTCTACACGAACAATGCGTTGGCCACGTGGCCGTGTGCACACTGTGGCGGCGCCGCGAGTGACTCGTTCGGAACCGAATCGTGTCGCGTCAATAGGAGCCGAACCCTGTTCTTAAAATCTACCCACTCTTGTTTACTAAGATATGTTTCTTTAAACAATTACTTAAATAATTGCCGTATTAAAAATCGAAATATCCCGTCATTGATTTCGCTGCTGGTACTAGTACATCGTTAGTACAAACAATGTAAGTACTTTGAAATTTGCTTCTCATTACAGAAAGAAATGTACATCCCGTGTTTCTACGAAATTCAGAGAAACCTAAATAGCCAACCTAAGAGAAAAACCTGAATGTCACTTAAGTATTCAATGAAAACTGATTCAGAGCACATGCCGCCATGCATCACTTGCAAAGCGCGACGAATATGGCGCGCGAATATGACGGTGTTTGCTCTGGCACTCGCGCGAATATGGTGGATGTGAATACCTGTCTTTCCAGAGCTCTGGAAATAAATGGAGCCCCCTGTAGCCCAACCCGTCCCTACCTGTTGGCACTGCACACGCTCGCGGGGCCCGCCCCGCCCCCCTGGCCTGCGCTTCGCTCACGAAACCACCCACACCCACGGCAACACTTTCACGTTTAGCGCATTCTGCTGGATGCGAACAGACTTTGCGAAACCATCCATGTCCAAAGTTATGAAGGAAATGAAACAAGCGTTTTCCCTCAATAACAGTCCCTAGCCACGTGACATGGTTGTTTTCGTTTCCGATGTACGCGCCATGGATACACAACATAAGTTTCATTTTCTCTTCTTTGACATGAATGCTGGTGTGTAGTTGTTTGGCACGTTTGTTTGTTCTAACAATAAACATATTGAGAGAAGTACTTTTTGTAATGATATTTTGTGTACATATCATTTACAGGAAGGAAAAACAGGGTACAATGAGTGGACCACCACTATTATCGTATTAGGTAAAATGTTTTGGAACAATTGAAAAACGATCAGGTGTTAAAATTGGACGGGTGCATCGGACAGAATGAAAACGTTTGTTTATGCTATATGGTCTGTATGTGCTGGTAAACAGTCTGAAGTAATTCAGCAAACTATGTTGTATTTATTATCTTTTTTCCTGTGAGATGCCATTATACTTACCAAATGGCCATAGTTTTTACTTTGTGAGTAAGAAACAACGGACGACCCCGACAAATGGAATGAAATCCTTTCGGGTCGAAGTAAACCTAAACAATTTTAAATTATGAAAGAATATCAGTGAATATGAAGCGGGCCATTTGAACCTTACTCAAGCCCTCTGTGAAGAAAACCAAAGAATTGAGAATGTTCAAAATAAAATTCAATCATATTATATCGGTGCGAGAGGCATTATTTGAGACCTTGCATGGAGTCATTATCGGGACTGAGAAACATACTCCAAGTGAAATGATTTTCCATCAGCTTTAAACCGATGGATTTAAAATCCAAAAATAACCCCCCCCCCCCAAGACATTTTATAAGATGCCAAATTATAATAGTAATGAATATCGTAATCAGAATCAGGAATATTGATGAAGCGAAAGTAAAGACTACAAACTAAACTGGATTATTGGGAAGAGGATTTCTATTATAATTTCCTGTTCCTGTATTTGTTTTTTCTCGGATATTAAGAAATATAACTTGCTTTCATTGCTACATTCCTTCTGCCTTTACAACAGAAATACGAATAACTGTAGTTACGCCATCTCCAACTTTGGGTAGTCATTAAACTCAAATGGAGAGTGGCTGGATTCCCTTGGTTATTGCAATAGTATACTAGCGGTGTTATAAAATATCTTTCCTAACTATAAAAATGTGGTAGACAGTTGATTTGCATTCCCGAAAAAGCAGTTTGCTTGCCATGGGTCGCTTTTGCTGTGAACTCCACCAGTACCTCGAACATCAAAACATTTGCATTCACCCTGTGACAACATTTGATTAGTAAGCCAATGGCCTGTATGCATAAGCTTTATCTCTTCACATCTAAGTTCTTCACTTTTGATTTTCTCATACTCGTGTTTCTTCAATTGTTGTTGGTGGTAGGGTTTTAATTGGGGGTTTTCGTTACTACTAATTTGTGTTCATTGCTTAATTGTGCACTTCTAAAAACTCTTATATCTTTTAACTCCTCCTCCTCCTCAGGGGTATTGCTTTGTGTGCCAAGGTAAACTGGTGATTATTTGTTTGTGGGAACCAAGTGGTCTCTACCAATAGTTGGGTTGTCATACAGCATTCCAGCATCCAATCTCCATTTTTATTTCTGATGTTTTCTTCTCCATATTTCCCATATCACCCTTTTCCTTCCTTTTGGTCAGATCCTATTCGAGCATTCCAGTCCCCTGTAACTACCACTTGATCGTTTATTTTCCGAGCCAGCTCTATTACTCTTTGAAGCTCTTGAGTAGAAACATTCTTTTCTAATACATCCTTATCCTCTGCATCGATTTCCACCAGGGCCACTCATTCATCTAATTAATGTCTATTTTTATTATTCTTGAACTTATGGTTTTCCAGTTAATTATTCTCTTATTTGGTTCACTGCTATCCCACTCCACCCGTTTGCTCTCTCCTCCTTTCCACTCCACCAAATCTCAATGCCTATTCCTTATATAGTTCCACATCCTCCCTTTCCCTTCTTTTATTACCTCACTAATCCCCAATATCTTCAGTTAATACTTCTCCATCTCTTCCACTATTTCCACTTCCTTCCCAGTAATCAATGGTATCTTCCATATGCCAGTATTCATGTTCTGTCCTTTGTGCGATCCGTCTAAGTTGGTCTTGTCCGTCCTAGGCTATATAGCCATCTCTGTATCCGCGAATAATGCAGGTGCGTGATTGGCCCTATGTGACGCTGGCCCAGCTGGGGTAATCCTTTCTCGCGCCTCTGGGTCGCGTGATTTGTTCAGGGTTGTGTCCCCTAGTTGGTGCAGGCCGGTGCGGGCAGCCGGCCCGCTGTCATGGTCTCCGCTGGTTCTCTAGTCGCTGAGAGAGAAAGCGGAGGGCCTTGTTAGTTAGTAGTTAATGCCTTATTTTACGTGGCGAGACTCGGGCCATCAGGCCCGCCTTTTCCGTCTGACCACGCAAATTTCACGTACGCTCCTTTCAACCAACTAGCGGAGAAAAGAAGGTATTATCTCGGGCGACGAAACAGGCGATTTGGAATTAGCTCAGAGGTGTCATTTAGGCTTGAGGATCTTTTACATGCAAGTAAATCTACTAACATGGGCAGCCGGCTTTACTTCCCCTCCGAAGGAAGGCGTACGAAGGATTTTTTCGCTCCTTAAAAATCCACGGCTTCGATCGGGTTTGAACCCGCGAACTTGGGTATGACAGTCCGGCCTCGTCATTTTGAACGTTGCGTGCGTACCACGTTCTAATTGGATGAATTGCCAGCGCTCAAGAAATTAAAATGGGGAAAAGTGAAAGGCGAGTGGCCGCCCGGGAGGCGGGGAGGGGAGGTGGCTACCTCGGAACAAGAGACTACCATTTGGCGGAGAGGTAGTAAATTAAATACAATATTCTCTTTTTGAAATTAAATTCTATCGCGTTGTTAAATTGGTATCTTGAATGCCCGAGATGCAAATACCTAAGCTAGTTTTTTTTTTCCAGTTATTCGAATTCTGTGCTGGTTTTAGAATGTTTCCGGGTGATCGAAAACCCCTATTGGCGCATTTGGGACGAGTACAGGTATTTTCTCATGCGGTTCGTAACCGCGTTGTCGAGTAGTGTGTAAAATGCTATTAATTGTCCTTTGCAATCTTATGAACCTGTCACAGGATTGCATTTCAACCGAATCAACTTTATTTGGAGCGCCGTAAAAAGTGTGTAAATTTATTGACAGTAGGTGGTGCGTGTTTGTAGTCCTGAGAATCCGGATTTTGGCAGAGGAAAAGATGGGCCCAATGAAAATAAAAATATTGATTGATGATTCCGGCCCGGTGTATGTTTATTGGTCTTGTTAGTAAAGTGAATATTTTATCCCAGCAGATAGCGATATTCCTCCTCCGCTGGGTGATGTGATCCGGCGCCGACCTATACGTCGACGTGTAAGGTACGGAAGTATCTCCCCAGTGGGGTACCTTCCCAGCCTGCACAAACACTTAAGCTCCCAACTGGTTTGTCGACATGTGTGGAAATGTACGTGATTTAGTGTGTTTAAGGGGAGAGGAGAGACAAGGAAGAGGAAGGAAAGATCGCGCGCGGTCCGTGGCCCGTTTGTTAGGGGTACTACTCTGGCATTCGCCTGGCATTGATCGGAGAAACCACGGAAAACTATCGATGAGAGCAGCCGGCCGCCAGAATCTCCTTCAGACAGCGGGCTAAATTCGACCTAGCTCTGTAGGTAGTGTCGAAAATCGTGCCGCGTGGGGTGTCGAATCCTAGGGCTTCCCAGTGAGAGCGGTGTGTGAGTGGATGGAGTAGCGGTGGCGCAAGGCGGTGCTGCGCGTGAGCGTGGGCGTTGCGTTGGCCTGGCAGGGCTGCGCTGGGCGGCGGCGCTGGCGGCGGCGCGGGCGGCGCGCGCGGCGCGTGGGCGTTCGGCCGGCGTGCAGACGGAGCCTCTGGGCGCGGGCGACGACCCCCGGCAAAGCGTAAGCAGCCTCGGCCCACCAGACACTTTGAGCGAGCGAAAGTAGAGAAGAATGTTACTTTCGACGTGAAAACATCTTTAAACATGTATTAAGCGGGGTATCGGAAATGGAAGAACACGCTTGCATAGTCTTATTGTAATCGTGATGGAAATAGGAGTATTTCTTACGGACGCCGCAAAGGCGTACAACGTATTAGCGTCGCATCTAACCTACAAAGGGACTTCAGGAATGAACATGGAACGAGACGTTCTTAGAACACAGTGCATTGATAACCGGTTCAGTTCTCAACTCGTATACCACCTCACAATGAAATCTTGCATACTCGAACGCTCTCAAAATTGAGAAAAATAAACAAATCGAAGGACGGAACCGAGAAAAAGTACACGGATATCTGGCGTTGAGCGCGGTACTCAAACCACGTTGTCTGCATAGAAAATGACGCATGCTTCATTTTCCTGTTCAGATCAAAGACTTAAGAACAGAAATAAACTAGACTCACTGAGGGAATTGCAGGCGCGGAAAAAATTGTAGTGGGAACGTGCGTATAGCGTGAACATCGTTGTGACTTCGAACGTTCTTTTCCGTGCGAGTATAGTTTTACTTTACAAACTAGTGCTGCTCAAAGATGGCGTTAGTAGTCCTCAAGGGGCCCGGCCTGCATGGGCCCCAAAGCGATAACTCCACTCTGTTTACAAGGTCAACGCCCTTTCGCACTGGCACGGCCACTGCTTGGTAATTTTAGCTGTCCTAGGGAAACATCAGTCTGAGCGCGCATTTTTCAAAGTGACGTGAAGTTCTGAGAACTGTAAGATGAACACTGGATTCATTACGCTGTTTTTCGTT
>JAHLJT010000307.1:0-39197 GCA_031308135.1 Acheta domesticus
AAAAAAACCCGCTCCAAATATTTTTTCTTAATGTCTACACGTGTGTAATAAGGACGGTAAATAAATACATAAACTAGTGGTGCTATAGAATGGCACAGACTTTCTCGCAGAACTTAGTTTCTCTAATCTATAGTTTGAACCAGTTTTTCTGTTACAATAATTAATCTTCTGAGATACCTTCTTTGGGCGCTCAAGGGCGCATTCTCTGTATTTTTGCGGCTTCCTATGCTAGAAATGAAACCACCATACACTATTACTATTATATAAGTGTAAGAGGCATGTCAGGATTTTTCCTAAGGTTTTTTAATTTTGGTGTTTATTCGCCTATAGGAATCAATGTTAATCGTTTCGCTTTGTACAGCCCTGATTTTTGGAATATAAACACGGGGATAATTTTTTTCTAATTGAAATTGAGAATTCCAGAAACATGATTAAAAACCATGTGAAGCCATTCGAATCAAAATATTGATAATTACGATAAATCAACTGGAAGTGTCTGTATATATTTTTTCGAGTTTTTACCTTTCAACAATTTTTCACGTCTTCTTGGATTTGTAAATCACATTTTACCATTGAATCAATTGTTTGTTTATCATGCATATACCATTTTGTAGCTCGGTTCGATTCTTTTTATGGCTCTGTTCGACCCATACGTGCTAGTTTAGCGTAGTGGTATAGGTGCTGGTTCTTTAACTTTGAGGATCGGATTTCGGGTTCGGAACGGAAAAAGTTTGTTGGTAGAAAACCTTTGCTGGTTTATGAAGTAGGGGAGTAGCATTCAGGACCGTATAGAAGCAGTGCGAAAAAGTATATGCGTTGGAAGCACCACAAGTTTTGACACTTTCTTAATTTTTCGGTTTCTTAATAGTAGAACGGAAATATTATTTTAAGAATATTAAAGAACAGTGAAACCTTCTCATCAATGGCAATTCTCTTTAAAAAATTTGCAGACATTTTTAAGAAAATGGCGTTTAAGCGCTACTGTAAATGCGAAAACTGAAGCTCTTCTTCACAGGAATCTTTTGTTATTTCGAAAATCTTCATTAGAAGTCATTTGAAGCACAAATACAATAGTGCCTATAAATAACTGGAAACGTGCATATTAACGGAGTGAGAGATTTTTCAAAAATTTACATATGTGTAATTTTTGAAACAACAACAACAACAACAAACAAAATGAACTTTACGAAGTATATAAGAGTGCAATTGGCACTATCCATTCGAAAAGTTTGAAGAAAAAAATTGGAGCCATTTTTTGAGAAAATGGCGTTTGACCTTTTATGAAAATGCGGATTTTTAGTTTTTTAGAATAGAATTTTAGAATTTAGAATTTTAGTTTTCACCGAAAACGGTTCAGTTTTCGAGAAACCTTATTTGACATTATTTAAAGTACATGTACTTATAAATATAGTAATGTGAACATATAGCCGCTAGTGTAAATATCAACGTGAGTAACAATTCAAAGAAATTTTAGTTTTGTAATTTATGAAAAAACAAAAGAATAACGCATTATAGCGTTTTATGCCATCTCATAAAGTACATCAAGTACTATCCTTGCCAAAAGCTTGAAGAAAAAGTTTGGAACCATTTTTGAGAAAATCTTGTTTTTGTATTTTTATAAAATTGTACATATTGCGCGCAATGTTGCGCCAAAATTACTAAAATTATAAAAATGTACATGACCTTAATGAAAGAACTCACTATGGAGAAGAAATTTTAATGCAAGAAAAATGTCTATCTTTAATTTTGTAGTTGTTGGAAGAAACCAAAAAAATTCAAACTTTTGCAATTTTCGAAAATCCAGAGTTAACCGTCAAAATCGGATCTATGCCACCTTTCTAAGCTTAATTTACTCTATTCTTACAAGAAATTTTCAGACATTTGGACCGGTTTTTAAGAAAATTTTGAAAATACACGGGGTCATTATGTAAAGTACCTCCAAATTTTACAGAATCCTTTTCAAAATCTCGAAGTTTCGACTCGAGCCACATCGACTGGGGATTCTTCAATTTGAAAAAAAAATTCTACGAGTGGTTTAGGCGCTAGTAGTGTTCACAGACAGACGGACGGACAGACGGACGTTTTGCTTTTAATCGATTTTGCGGAATAGGACTTACAAAACAGGGATTCTGGCTACATCAGGTGTTAGGGATTTTTTACTTTCTCGCCTTACGAATACTTCGTAAGAAGGTAAAGTTATGTAATCGTGCGGCGAAAAACGGGGAATTTTCGCCAGAAAAACTCTTATAGAAGGGGTCTGGTGACAAAAAAAGTGGATAAAACCTGTTGCAAATTTAGGGGGAAAATTCTCTATCTCGTGGTATAGTCAAAATCTATGATTTGTTGCTTCTTCATACTGCAAAATCGATTGACGGCAAAACGTCCGTCTGTCCGTCTATGGTCAACGCTAGCGCCTAAAGCGATTTTCTTCAAAATTGATATTCCCGAGATCGTTTTTACTCGTCTCAAGGCCTCTTGAATTTGAAAACCGATATTTTAGTATTTGAGGGTACTTTACATGAAGCCCATTTTGAGATTTTGTAAATTTTAAAAAAATGGCTCCAAATTTTTTGATTATATTTTGTTGTTGAATAGTGCAAAGAACGTTGAAGGGAATGACGTAGGTATCATTTTCGTTGATACGCCCAATTTTTCGAAAATTGCAAAAAACTGTTTAAAAACTGCAAAATTGAAGATAGAGATTTTTGCCTCAGACAAAGTCGGTTGTACAAAATTAGCACTTCAAATAAGGTCATGAACCCTTTTTTGGAAAAACGAGTAGTTTTTGCGTAAATTGCGATTCAAATTTACAAAAAAAATTTCTCAAAAATCGCTCAAATTTTTTTTCTTTAAATTTTCTGCACGTGTGTAATAAGGGACGGTAATATATAAATAAACTAGTGGTGCTATAGAATGGCACATACTTTCTCGCAGTAGTTATTTTTCAAATGCCAATCGGCGGATAAATTATTTGGAGTAAGTCGTTCGCCGCTGCCTTTCTTGATCATGTTTGAAAGACATGTTTTTCGCATGTTGACAATTACCGGCTTCCTAATGATAGAACTGATACAATTACGTTTTGACTAAAGTATAAGTAGTTGTTCCGCATGTGGGTCCCGTGGCGCTGCTGGTTAAAGCACTTTCGGGTTGAGATCTTCAATAAGGAAGGTGCCGAGTTCGATCCCCCGAGGGGGATTTTAATTTGATGAATGTGATGTTGCAGGAAAAAACATTGAAGAGTGTAGATACTTTATTGAAAATCATTTGAAGTACTTCTACTCACGAATAGAATCAATGCAGATAAATAGACAGGACTTGTCTGTTTTCCCCTAACTGCATCTTTTAAACAATTTTTCAACTCTGTTATTCGATTTCTGAAGCGTATGACATGTGAAATCAACCGTTGTCTTGTATACATCTGTATGAACCAATTTAAGTAAATATGAGTATTTAACGTTAAATTGTAATACATTATATCCAGAACGTATGCGATAAACTTACAATCCCTAACGGTTCCGAAATTGTTATTACTTTCTAGCCTTACGAATAGAGCTCTGCACTCAGGCGAAAACAACCGCTCGAGACACACTTGGGCTCCGCGCCGACGCTCGGCGAAGGGAGGGGGCTTGCTTGGGGGGGAAGAGATAGCTGTTTAACAGACATTTCGACCGGCCGCCTTGCGGCTCCCGCCGAGACTCGGGAGTCGCCCGAGCGCCCGGCGCTCGAGCGCTCGAGCGCTCGGCCGCTCGGCCAAGCGCCGGACTGCACAGTAGCTTCGCCCCTCAATGCATGTACGGGATATAAAGTCGCCGCATGTAGTGATCGCAACACTTTCAATTCATTGTAATCGAAAGAAAATACAATTTCAATTAAACGATTAATTTGTTGAAAAGTAACAATTTATCGATTGACTGGAAATAATTTTATAGAGACAAACAATACATTTTTGAAAGAATTAAGGCAAACAAAGACTCTGAAATTTTTTTCTATATTTATAGTGTTAAGGGAAGATAATTCGTTGCGTACCAATTGTAATGTCATTGAAGTTTCTTACAAACCCGAATATAAGGCATATTTATTAAATACAATGAATATTTGGTCATAATTTCACGAGTATATAAGAAAAAAGCATATGCTAAACAAAAATGAGGTGGGTACTATTTTCCTTGCGTCAAAACGTCTTGTCGTCATTGGCGTAGTAATTTATTGTAAAATAGTTGATGTAAGCCGCCATGGCCTCTGTATTTGTTGACTCAGTCGGCGGCCAAACAACAGCGGTCACGGCACATTAGCCTATTCAACTTAATAATTCAAAATATATTATTTACTATTATATACACACGTTTAACATTATTTTAAATTCGGCAAAAGTATGTATTCACGAAATGATGCATATAAAGTTTTATATGTACGAGTACAATGTTTTTCAATTACTCCATTATTTTACGTTTCAATGCAAGATAAGCGATTAATTGTAATTAAAAATCGTAAAAGCTGAAATTGTGAATCATTGGCTTCTGTGGAGTAGTATTGAAGCTCCACGAGACTCCACGAGATGCTCTTTTGGGTGAACTATTGCTCAGCGTGGCAGGAAGCGATAACAAAGGTTGTGCGAGGTGACTCGGTGGCTCCCACGCAGCACGCCATCGCCTTTGCGACGAAATTTCCAGGAAAGGACAGGAAGCTGTTGAAAGAGAAGGGTCGAGATATGTGCACAAAACTTTCCTCGAAAGGCATTGAGAAGCTCGCAAGATTATAAATAAAACTAAAAGTACAATGAGCTCAAAACAATGCTGGGGTGACTGAGGCACCCCGCACGCCTACTGCCGGGTTAAGAAACTAAGACCTGCGTCTCAGATGCCTGAAAATTACAACAATACCAACAACAAAAATATTTGGAAAAAGAAACAAAAATACAAAAGTGGAAGGGAAGGTACAAATATATTTTCATTGCACTTGCATCTAAATTTAGCAGAGCATTTGTATTTACACCGTATAAAATGAAGAAAATTAATGATTTTATATTCATTAGAATAAAATGGGCAATTTCCGAAGCATCCGATGGCTAGCCATTACAAAGAATGGAATTTATCTCTAAAACTTTTGAATGCCTTTTCTTTGAAGTCACAGGCAGAACTGCAATAGATCCACTTGAGGTTCTCCAGTGCGTCCGGGGAGTCGATTTTTAAAGCTTTTTATTCTTTTTTTATATTAAAATTTATTATTTGAAAATTAATATTAAAATTCGTCTATATATTAAATTTGGAAAAACGAAATTATTGGTCATTTATTTTAAAAACCATTCAATACTTCTTCTTTTCCTGAAACATGGCATTAGATATTTATTCCGACGTGTTACGGGGCGCAGTTCGCCTGAACAGGGTCCGCCGGTTGTCGAGACCGGCCGAGTCTCGGTCGGTCGCCGGCTCCCGGGAGTCCGCAACCGGCTGCGAAGGACAGTCGAGCGCGTGGTCTCGAGAGAAGAGAGGCGAGCGAGCGCTGGTCGGTAAAAATCTCGGAGAATGCAGACCTCTACTTACGAATACTTCGTAAAGCGGTTCACCGCTGCCTTTCTTGGTCATGGTTGAAAGACATGTTTTTAGCATGTTGAAAAATACCGGCTCCTAATGATAAAATCGATACAATTACGTTTTGACTAAAATATAAGTAATTGCGATAAATGTACTGAAATGTCTGTATATATTTGTTAAAATTTTTAACTTTTACAATTTTTTGACTTCTTGTATTTTTATAGCGTATGTACCATAGTATCAATTGTTTCTTAATCATGCATTTATTATTTTGTAGGTCGGTTCTATTCTTTCATGGTTCTGTTCGACACAGCCGGTGTTGTGTTGCGTAGTGGTATAAGTGCCGGTTCGTTGACTTTGAGTTTCGGATGTCGGGTCTCGGTACGGAAAACGTTTGCTGGTATAATACACTTTTGCTGGTTTATGAAGTAGTGGAATAGCAATAAGGAACGTATAGGAGAGCGAGAAAGTATGTGCGTTGGAAGCACCACTAGTTTTAATTTACCACAGGATTTATCAACTTTTTCTTTATCAGGGCACGGCAATGAATTTTTTCTGCCGAAATCCGCCGTTTTTTTCGCGCAGAATTACTTAATTTTCCATATACTACGTATATTACTCCGTATACACGTACGTATACGGGAAAGTAGTAAAATCTGTTCCTAAATTAAGAAAAAAAACCTAACGCATGGTGCAGCCAGAATATCTGGTTTGTGCGTCCTTGATACCGAAAACCAATTGAAAGCAAAACGTCCGTTCGTCCGGTGTCTGTGAACAACACTAGCGTCTATACCATAAGTACGATTTCTTCCATAATGAATATTGCCTCGTCGATCTAGAAATGAATATTCCCTTTCCACTCGAGGCGCCGCAATTTTGAAAAACTTTCTTCAAAATTTAGGGGTACTTTGCAGGAAGCCTCCCGGACATTTTCAAAATTTTCTGAAACACAGATCCAAACTTTTTCTTTAAATTTCTTGACAGAGTACAGTAAGATAAACTTATTAAGATGACGTAAGTCCGATTTACATGTTTAATTCTGAATTTTCGAGAATTGCAAAAGTTTGAATTTTCTTCGGCCTCTTCTTACAACAAAATTGAAGATTTTTTGTTCAAATAAAATTTGGTCGCCAAAGTGAGTTCTTTCATGAAGGTCAAGTACATTTTTTTGAACATTTTAGTAGTTTTCGCTCAATATTACGTGCAATATGTGCTATATAAAAAAATACAAAACAAGATTTCTCAAACACAGTTCCAATTTTTTCTTTAAATTTTTGTTTAGGATAGTGCCTAATGCACTCTATGAGATAACATCAACGCCGTATTGCTTGATGAGATGACATCAACGCCGTATTGCTTGATGTGTTGTTTTTCAAAACTTACAAAAATGTAATTTTTTTATTTGCCTCTCACGTCGTTAATATTTACATTACCGGCTGATTTGTTTACATTCTTGTGTTTACGAATATTTGTATTTACTTGTATTTACTGATTTATATGATGTATTTACTGATTACGAATACTTGTATCTACTGATTTCTGTGAAAAATAGCAAAAATTTCCGACATTTCAGAAACGCTCAAATGCCATTTTCTCAAAAATGGCTCGAAGTTTTTCTTCAAACTTTTGGAACGGGTAGTGGTAATTGCACTCTTTAATAAGACGTAAAGTTTAAATGGGGGCATTTTTTTTCAAAAATATCAGAAATATATATTTTTTTTAAAAAATCTCTCAAACCTTTAATATGCACATTAATAGCAATTTCTAAGCGCAATTGAATTTGTGAGTGTATGTGCTTGAATGACTTTTAATGAAGTGTTTCCAAAACTCAAAATTTTCTGTAGAAAAGACCTTCAAATTTCGCATTTTTAGTAGCACTTAAACGCTATTTTCTTAAAACCGGCTCCAGATTTTTCAATGAAAATTGCCATTAGGACGAGGTTTTATTGTTCTTTAATATTCTAAAATTAATATTTTCATTCTACCATTAGGAAACCGAAACACTAAGAAAATGTCAAAAAAATATAGTTTGGGTGGCGATAGATGGCAGCTGACACGAGTATCTGGCAATTCTGAATAGCTAGTCCAGACCTAAGGTAATATAAAACTATTACGGAAAGTCTGTGCCCTTCTTTAGTTAAGACTAAAATTGAACGTCTTGGAGGTACAGACCAAATCATCCTTTATACAATATTTCAATCAACAATTCAAACCCCAAAAAATACAACAAAAAAAGAAAACAAGAAAAAGCACGCGAAAGTAATCTCAGCGGCACTAGCGAGTGAGTCTGCCGTCGCATGATGCAGTGGGGCGAATTTTGCATTTGTGCTGTCACTTCTTCACGCTTTTGTTTGAAGATGAGTAAAGAGGTTTATAGTTCTTCGGACAGTTTGTATTTTGGTTTTGTTATTTCAAGTCGCATCAATTTCTAGGTCATTACCTACCACTATTGGATTTTAACGTTGCGGCACTACCGCTTTAGCGATCTCGACCACCTGGCCGGCAGTTTGGATTTGTCGGTGCAAGACACACATTAAGAAAACTAGGAAAACGTCGGTTAACAAAATACATTTAATGTAATTTAATGTATTGTAATTATAACGTTCGTTATCATAATTGACTGTTCGAGGTAAAGTGATACGAGTATAAAACAAGTTTTTGACTGTGTAAGAAAGAGTGGAGCGTTTTTCATGGTGGATTAAATGATATCGCAAAGCACTCGAAAACATGTTCTTACGTGATGATCGTGAGCTCCCAATAAAATTTCTCATATTGCGTAAAATTCTCTCTGCATAAAATTTAACAGACGGTTTCGCATGCCTGGTACACCTTCTGCTTACGAAAATATCTATAGAAATTTGGTAACTTACTGATTACTTTGTTTGTGATTGAAATCTGTATAAATGTATGTTTCGATACTTACAACTAAAATATTACTTGTTATTGTTTTTTATTTTGTCCCGCTTTTTCCCAACAAGTCACGCTGTTTCTCATTAAGATTTGTTAAAAATCACTACATAGACGAAAAATAATCTGGCAACGCTGATGACTTGTTAGTTTCTGAATGAGAAACTCTGTGGATGATCTCTGACTCAGGTACCTGAACAGGGGCATCAGCAAAAAATTATGAGAGATATTTCAAAATAAATTGGCATAATCTGCAAAATAAGAGGTGTAAATAGAGTTTTGGCAAAACAGAATTGAAGTTATTTTCTTTATCTGAATATATTTCAATTTTTAGAATCAGTTATTTATTCTCAGGAATAGAAATATGGTGGGATGAAGAAGATAGAGAAACTGAGAAACTCATACAGACTAGAATCTGTGCGAAGTTACAACTGTGGCTTACAACCAACAATGATATTTCTATTCTTATATCTATTCGTTTTCACATGTAACACAAAGGACACAATTTAAAATGAAATAACAGAAATATAATATAAATATACTAATAATAATAATAATAAAATGAAATATGAAATAATATACTCTGACGCAAACCCGCCCCAAACACCCAAATTTATTTAAATTCGCTAATTCTCTCAACAATGGTTGAGCGGCTGGGCGGGTGCGCAGATATCTGCTCTTTCGAGCTTACTTATATCTCAGGGCAGCGGGATCTTTGGGGTGTAGAGAGCAATCCAAAACACAGGAACACAAATAACAGTAAAACAAAGTTTAATGATTTCAAAAATAATAACTAATTCTACTACACACGTAACTCGTCATCATTCTCTTTCAACTTTCCAAATAAAACCGTCAACTCACACCGTATCCTCTTTAAATCAAAGTAACCAAAACTCTTCAAATTCTAAACACAATTACTGTTCATGGAAAAATTAAGAATTCTTTAAAAATAAAAAATGACTAAATTCTGCTTGCACTTTTGACTCAATCACTGCGTGCGCTTTACTAATCTCATTTCACATTCGTTTTAATTCTAAACCTCTGAACAATAAACGTGCTCTGCAGCATACTTCCTCCACACTTTGATACAATTATTACCACATCAATCTACTTTAACTCATGTACAAAACCAACAGGTAACCAGGCGTCAAAATGGCTATTGCTTTTATAACTGCAACATGAAAGTTATTTCGCCTTCACATCTAGAACCTCCCCGTATAACTCCTAACATTTTTCTTTCAACGCGGCGCGAAACTTGACCCATATTTTCGTTTGCACCGTTACCTCGCCCTTCCTGGTGAGCTGGCCTTGCCTGGTCGCTCGCTGTCGCGTTCGCTGCCGGCGCTTGCGTTCCGAGCCGCGGCCTCGTGCCTAGCGACCCGCCGCCTTCGTGCCTCCGTCTTCGGTCTTCAGCTCCCGTCGCCGTCCTTCTTCCGTCTTCCTCTCCTGGTCCCGTTCTTCTTCTATCTTCCGCTCCCAGCTCCGTCGTCCTCTTCTGTCTCCCGTCCCGGTT
Source organism: Acheta domesticus (assembly GCA_031308135.1). NCBI lineage: Eukaryota > Metazoa > Arthropoda > Insecta > Orthoptera > Gryllidae > Acheta > Acheta domesticus. Next base: position 9,952 of record JAHLJT010000307.1, read on the forward strand.
CCGTCTCCGTCCGATCACGACCGTACTCGCCCGTCTCCAGATCTCGTTCGGCGCGTTCTTTTGCTCGCGCCCAGTGTTATTCGTACGCCGGCGTGAGGTTTGGTTCTCGCCGCGTACTAGATCTCTCCCCCGTTCCAGCTGCAGATTTTATGGTTTAATCTGAGCGTCAACTTGTCGCAAATTTCACAGGCGACCTCTTTCACGGTGCCGTAATTGCAAAATCTTTCTTGAATATTTTAACAAATTCGCGGACGACTAACTAGACGCCTTTCTGACGTCGGACACTCCTAACTAAAATGACGCTCTTTCGCGTAATCTTTCAACATCGGCTACCGTTACTTCGGAGAGAAGCTGCCGTTTCTTCTGCCGAAACTTCAGAGATGCCGCCTGCTCCAACGGGCGGAACTTAAGAGATGTTGCCTGCTCCAACAGGCGAAACTTAAGAGATGCTGCCTGCTCCAACTGACGAAAGTTTAAGAGAGAAACTGCCGCCTCTACCGACGAAAACTTAAGAGAGAAGCTACCGCTTCTACTGACGAAAACTAAAGAGGCCCTTCCGCTTGCGGATTAGTGTTTTATGTCCTCGGTTTGTAGGGGTAACGCGGCGCCTCCTCCTCCCCCTCCAGTTAGTGCGAGTCATTTTCTCGCGACTTGCGATGAACGTTGCGGGCGGCAATTTCCTCGTCCGCGGGCGCGCCCCTTTTGAACTGCGCCGCGCTCTCTTCCCCGTTCTTTTATGGTGTTTTATGGGGCTCTGGCACCTGTGATGAACCTCTAAATTCACGTTCGTCACAATACAAATTCTAACTTATGTAGCATTTAACTGCGTAATTTGAGAGCGGCGACTGAAAGTTAGCAATTTTTATTTCATACTTATTTCAAATAGATTTGTAATAATTCTTAAAGATTTTTGTAAACGTATAAAAATGCTCCAATGTAAGAAACGAACAAAGAAATATGAAATAATATTCACATTCTAACATACGGAATAAGGTGGAAACGAAATTTCATCAAACTTGTTGGGGCCTTCCATTTTATTCTGAAAATCTCCCAAGGGCTTCATGTAAAGTACCCCCAAAATTAAAATATGGGTTTAAATTTCAGGAACCGCGACGTGAGCCAAAACGATTGGAAAATATCAATTTTGAAGAAAATCGGACGTTTTGCCGTCAATCGATCTTTCGGTATCATGGCCATCAAAACATGGATTCTGGCTTCACCACAACTTACAGGATTTTTATTTCTAAATTTGGCAACAGAATTTATCCACTTCTTCTTTACCAGGGCAGGGCCCGTCAATGAGAGTTTTTCTGACGAAAATTCACCATTTTTCTGGCGCATGATAACGTAACTTTCTCTTCTTACGAAGTATTCGTAAGGCGAGAAAGTAAAAATATAATTTGTTTGACTTGTCTCTCACGTCATTAATATTTACATTAGCGGCGATTTCTTGACATTATTATATTTATGAGTACATGCGTTTTAAATACTTTCATTTAAATATTTTCATTTCTAGAAAATTCACCCTTTTCTGTGAAAAACGAACTCACAATTCTGCATTTTCAAAAACGCTCAAATGTTTTTTTCTCGTAAATGGCTCCCAATTGTTTCTTCAGCCTTTTCGAACGGATAGTGCTAATTGCACACTTTAATATGACATAAAGTTCATTTTGGGGTTTTACAATGTTTAATACGCGCACCGTTAATGTACACATATCCAGCAATTTGTAAAAACTATTGTATTTGCAAGTTAATGTGCTTCAAATGACTTCCAATGAAGTTTTTCGAAAACTCAAAAATATTCTGTGAAAGAAAGCTTCAAGTTTCAAATTTACAGTAGCACTGAAACGCTATTTTCTTGAAAATAGCTCAAAATTTTCAAAGAAAATTGCCTTTTAGGACGAGATTTTACTGTTCTTTAATATTCTGAAAATAATATTTCCGTTCTACTATTAGGAAACCCAAAATTAAGAAAATGTCAAAACAATGAAGTTTGGGTGGCAATAGATGGTAGCTGGCAGGAGTACGTGGCAAGCCAAAAAGCTAGCCGTGGCCAAAGGAATAGAAATCTAATGCGGGAAAGTCTGTGCAATTCTGTAGCACCACAAGTTTAGTACGTTTCCAATAGGCAACTGCACTCTATAGAGCTGCAAATGAAGGGGGTTCGCATTAGAAACCGGGCAAGAGTTTGTTTTTTCCCTATACTCACACATTTTATATTATCCTGTCCATTTTTTCTGTGTGAATTCACCAAGATAGCGCTAATTTTTTAATTACTTTCCATTCCGTCGCCGTGCGTCGCACAGCGCGCATCGCCCCGCAGTCTTATCAGCAGACACTGTTCCGTGCTGACAGCGGTCTAGGTCGTCCATAGTGCTTGTTCTCTAATATCAGTGATTAGTGCTACAAATCACAGTGATTTTCGTAAGTTAACCACCCGAAAGAATAGGACTAACGTGTGGCCTTAGGTCTGCATTGGCCCACGGCAGTGCGCTGTGGCGACTTCGCACAGCAAGGTTACACACGTAATCCAACCATTCACTCAGCTGTTGGAAACATTGGCCTCCAGCTCTTCACACTCTCAACAGCAACAGCATCAGTGGTACCCTCAAATGAACACGTCCCCACTACAGCATCAACAATATTCAAACAGCATCAGTGTTTACGCACGCTAGCGTGCAGGCGGGACCGCCGCGCGCTCAGACGGCGGTTGGGCCGGTCGCCCCTTCCCCCCTATCGCCGGATCTCTGCCATACTCAACGCCGCACCTCAAACGGAAAATTCGCCCGCCGCCGGATGTCCGTGTAATGCGCGCATAAAATGCGCCCCTAAATTCTGGGGTGCATTTGAGCTCTGGAATAGTGCCTCGGGTACTTCGCCTCTGTGCCACAGTGCCTTACGACCCCCCTTTCGGCAACTGCTACGGCTTGTTGCCTGGCCCTTGGAGCTAAGCAGCCCGCATCTCGCGCGCCCCCGCCCCCTGTACAGACTGTGGGGGCCCAAGTTCTCATTTTAAAGGGCCGCGTCGGTGACCTCTTCTATCTCACACTTTATGGATGTTCGGGACGCCATTGCGGTGGACACCCTCCACCGCGTGGTCGGGGTGGTGGGGAACGGTTGTCTATACATTTTCGGGAACCATCGCGCCCAAAAGATTCGCTTGTCAGACATCGCTGGATGACAGAGCGTCATTTTGCATTCAGGGCCGCTGCCTAATAGGCAAAGAATATTTCCTAGACGGCAGTCCCCATGTGACTGCTCATGCCTTACGCTATCTAGTGGAGAACCTTGCACCTTCGCATGCTGTGAGCCAACACAGCATGCCACAAGTCGTGCAACACGGCATGCAACATTCACGCGACACCTAACGGCATCTGATGTAGGGGCTACACAGGACCTGCCCAACTCACAACTAATAGGGCAAAGGCTTCCCCTCAAAGTGCGGGGCATACTGGCATACAATTTGAACGACATTAACTCGCCATTGTGGCGTGTTTAGTGAGCGTTCGGCGCTGGCGTTGTTAGACCACGGCGGCAATACATGCCGCTGTCATCGAGTCCGGGGACTCCGAACATCGATCCGTTTGGTGCTGTTTTGTCATCGCAGACGACATCGCCGCCGGCCGCATCGAGCGCCAGCTCGTGAACAGTAGCATCCCGCATACCAGTGGCTGTTGTCATGCTCCAGCAGTGCCGAGCTATTAAAGACATTCGAACACACTCCAGCATTGTTTAAATGTTTAGTATAATTCATTTATTTTATGTTATTTTCCGTTCTATTTATTTTTGCTCTTCAGTAACTAAACTTTGTTGTTTACGTAAGTCTTCATTAATTTTAGACTTAGATTAGGATTTTTTATTGATATTTCACTGCCGGCCCGGCATGCATTTGTATATAGTATATAGTTTGAATTGTTTGTTTTTTCCTTTCTTTCTTAGTTCATAAGTTTTATCTCTTCCAAGAGGTAATATCCTTTCATTTTAACTATTCAATAAATAATTAATATTAATCCTTCAGTTTGCGTTTTTGCTATCTTTCGGCCGACCCATCATTTTCCTCTTTCATTCGGATTTGGTCCTCCGCCCCCTTCCTTTAGTACCCTCTGGCTTACATCACCTGAGCTACCGAGGCCCGATATGTGTGTGTGTCTGTTGTCCAACTAGCCAGCAGTCTAGTCCTGCTGTTTGGCTCATCATCGTGCGTGGCGCCGTGTGAAAGGTGGGTACCAGTGTACCGCTCGCACGCGCTCACATGTCCAGGACCGCGGTGGCGCACACAATCAGCTTGTAACATATAAGAAAAAAAAAATCATGCCTCGAGAAGAAGTGGTGTGCAATGGAACGCCACGTTCTCGTGATGAAAATTCCGAATCAAGCAAGTTTTGTGGGGTTAAGAGCACATCACGGTAACCTGCCGCAGTCAACACCTGGTACGTATTCACATGTGTCAAGTGTTCATCACCTAGTAAGTCCAACCATCTCAACGTTTAAACCATTTTTTTCGCAGCACAACATGGCTAATATTGCTAATGAGTTCAAATTTTCAAATATAAGTGAAGTAAATTCTCTAAAGGGAAAGAATCGGATAACAGTGCTGAACATTCTGATGTTTAAGCGTAAATGTTTTTTTACGCAAAAACCTATTCAACACATTAGGCCGCTCGTTGGCCTGACGGCCAACCCTGACCCCAGACCAAGGAGTGCAACAACCAAGTAAAGATTCTAAAACAACCCCTTGTTTTCATCCATAACGTCTACTCATCAGACTTTAATCGTTGATTAATGCAAGCAGCGTGACTTTTCTGAACTTGTTTTTCTTACTTAACGAACAAAAGTTGAGTACCATACTTATAGTGACCAAAAATCTAGAAACAGTAGAGCGCCATTATGAGAAGAATTCAACACCTCATTCACTTGATGCAGAAATCATCCGCCCTTGTTCAAAAGGGCATAACGCCTGCCAAAGTTACGAGACAGATCGCTCGTACCATGTTGTGTGTTGTGCCGCGGTAGAAATAATGAGGTGTGTTGTCGGCTATTTGTGAAAACTCTTTATAAAATTGAATGCCTACTACTCCACTGTGTCGTAAGAATTGAACTCAGAAAAAAAAACAAATAAAGTGAAATGTTAAAAAATTGTCAGAGACGTCAATCACACTCGCAACTATTCAAAAAACAACCTATGTGTAACATGTGGTGAATTACATCCTTCTAGCAACTGCACAACTCGCTCCTAATGCATTATTAATTTACCTAAACTGCGGAGGAAACCACTTGCCTCCGACAAGAAATGTAGCGACTTTCAAAAAAGGCAAGACTCATTCCATAAATTCGGCGTGGTCACTCCCACCCAACTTTAATATCCATTATTATCTCAAATGAACGCACCGTATAATCCAGTCCTAAACCTGCCCAACACCTCGCAATAATTGTCCTCACGCATAACATCAACATCAGAAATGTCCCCTCTCCCAAAAGTCCTCCTCCAAACTTCGGCTACACCTCCCCAAACCAAACAGTCACACCAAAGATCAATTTTCTTGCTACCGTGTTTAACCAAATTATTTCTTCCTTAATACCCAAAATTCAGAACCTTATAGGAGCACCCCAATCATCTTTAATATGCACACGCTAATTTCAATTATCTCAACTTGCTTAATTGGAATGCAAACGGTATAATAAGCAAAGACTCTTCATATCCCATATTTTACAGGAATATAAAATTGATATAACAATTCTAACGGAAAAGCATCTTCAGCCTTTAGCAAGATTTTCAATCTCAGATTTATATCTACAGATCGCACAGGCCTTCTAACAGATGTATTGGTGGAGTTGGCAATCCTTATTCGAAGCACATTAAACGTAACCCCTTACCCGCCTTTCATCACTCCCGAACACTGCAATTTTTCTACTGCAAAGTTCAGGCCCTATATCACCATAATACCATACAAGCCTCCAAAACATTCCAATAGATTCCAACCACCTATCAATACTTTTCTCTCACCCCACCCCAACCCTAGCTATTGGCTATTGAAATGCCAAACACACATCCTGGGGCTGTCGAACCCCCTCTCCTAATAGCGCTCGACTGTTCACGTATTGTAACATAAATCATATCAATATAGCAGCTCCTACTGAACCACCTTACTTCCCTTTCAATAGCACCATTCTTCTTGACATATTCGATATTATTCTAACAAAGTCCTTCTCGAAACCAATTTTCCAACAGCCAATTGCCCAATCTAATTCAGACCACTGCCCTGTATTAATCTCCCTGCACTCCCTCTCTCTCTCCTTACTTTTCATCCATCCAGATTGCTGCAAGGACCTATAAACTAAATATATTTCAATAATTTTTCAACTCCTACCAACCTCCGCCATCATTCCACAAATCTCCTGTAGAAATATTAGACAAGCCATCAACATCCTCACTGACTCCATCCAATCTACCATTCGGTCCGTATCTTATCCTTCTACTTACAAACGAAAAATTCCCTAACAATTGGTGATTCCCAGCCATATTCGAAAATTAATTTCCGAGAAAAGGAAGCACAAAGGAACTGACAAGAATATCGACTACCTTTTCTCAAATAAATATTCAATTTAAAAAAGTGAAGTTCAAGACGTACTCGCGAACCAAAAAAATGCTTTCTTCCAGTCCCAACAACCAAAATTATCTTATAACTCCGAAAAACTATGGCGAATAACATAAACCCTAACTCATACTTACTCTTCAATTATGCCTTGAAAACTGGTGCTCCTGCAGCAACAACCGAACTTAAAAACCCCTGTTAGCTCTCCACTTTTCAGAAAAATTCTCGCCTAACCCAGCCAATAACATAGCTTTCAATGATCAAATAGAAACCTTCATGAATCTACCGTTTTCCTCGGTTCCTCAGCCCACCCATATTAATCCAGCAAATATTCAAGCAATGTTAAAATCACTTAAGAATAAAAAAATCAACCGTCTGTGATCAAATTCCCATGTTATACTAAAAAGGTCGATCGCTTTCGAAGGTCCATCGCTTTCTTAACCTCCATTCTAAACGGCTGCCTTCGATTAGGGTACTACCCCCCTGCTTGGAAGCATTAAATTGTTATCCCCATTCTCAAACCAAATAAACTACCCAATAACCGGAACTGTTACAGACCCATCAGGATATTGCCAACCTTCTCAAACTCTTCGAAAAGCTCATCCTCATTCGCATCATCAAATCTTAGAAGAAACAAAAATTATTCCTAATGTGCAATTCGGTTTTTCACCACAGTTTGCCACCATCCACATATTATTACGCGTTTCGGAAGCAATAGTCCAATCATTTGAAGAAAAAAATACCACCGCAGTCTTAGATTACTCCCAGGCGTTCGACCGTGTATGGCATGACGGTCTTCTGTATAAGCTCAGAACAATTAGTATTCCTATCTTTATTATAAAGGATTTCCTCAGCAACAAATCTTTTTCTGTAAAAATCAACAGCTCCAAATCCAACAACGCTTTAATACCAAAGCTGGAGTACCACAAGGATCCCCTCTCTCCTATTCTTTTTCAATATTTTCACTTCAGATATCCCTCAGTCCAATGATACCTCCACAGCTTTACACACCAACGATACCGTCCAATCCCCGTCTTTCAGACTCCATTTCATTCACCTAAGGAGCTCTAGACAACTTTTGCACATGGTCAGAGAACTGGAGACTAAACTTGAACCCTTCAAAATGTGAAGCGAAAACAATCGCCCTAAACGCAAACCCGACATGCTCCCTCTACAAATATCCAATAGTACCATCTCCAAAACACTCAATCACGAGACTATAAAATATCTCAGTGTTCTATTAGACACCAAACAGACTTGAAAACCTCACATTCTCTCTCACCTATATCTAGCTTATGCCTCTCTCCGAAAACTATATCCCAATGTGCGACAACCTCGTCCCTGTTGGGCGCGGATTGCGACAACCTCGTCTCCTGTTGGGCGCGGAAGACTTGGCTGCCGGTTAGCTCAGTGAGTAGAAGGGCGTGCCTAAAGTGGTGATGGTGGAAGTCGGTGGCCGGTACGAAATGAGAGACTTGTAATCAGGTTATCAAAACAAGTGGCATTTATTCAGCAAAGAAAAGAAAAAAAAGGTCATGATAATACCACTCATGTCGGCGAGCATGCTCTCCTTTTCCCCAATTCCAAAATTACATGCACACAAAAAATTGAAAAGTGACACTAGTACAATAAATTTGTCAAACTTCTACGCTGATTCCTTCTTGATGGCCAAGCGCGGCCGGGAATCTTAGCTTCTCCGCCTGGTCAAAAGGCAATGCAAATTGTTCTCTCAACTGTTCATCACTTTTGACCACGGACGCGCCTGAAGGGCGTAGTACCGCCTTAGCGGAGCGACTTACAAAACCAACCAGCGGGTTGAACGACCTCGGCTGCCAGCTGGCGGGGAGGGCGCCGGTTTTGGCGCGCACACTGAGGGCGCCGCTCGGAGGGGAAGAGCGGGCGGCGGGCAGGTCGAAGCAGGTAGCGTGTGCCGGGCTCTTGAGTGCCGACCAAATACACAGCGCCGCTCACTCACAGTTACTAATCACCAGATAATGTCCGCCTGACACAATGGTCTCAACACCTTCAGTCCACTGCTCTGCACTTTGAAGATCGCGGCAAGTTCGTAAGTGATCTAATTACTTCATTATAATACGCTCAGGCACGAGTACGCGTCAGTCACTTTCCCTCCGCGATTCTGATTATTAATGAGGCGTCTCAAAATTCACGATCTACGGCTATTTGGAGGCCGCACACATATTCCCCCTAATGAATTTAAGCTTTCTCACAAGTCCAACACTGAGAAAAACTTATCTCTCCGGCGCCGGACGCCGCAATGACCACGACCGGCCTCTCTGACTGCCTCCTACGTTCTCTCTCGACGCTGTCTTCGCGATGTCCTTCGAGCCCCCCTTCCCCCACCAAATTCATCCAAAATGTTCTAGAACTTTCGAGAATTCTGTTGAAATCCGGCGGCTATTGGCGAAAGGTTAGTGCGTCGCAAAATAATTTCGTCCAATCATCGGAGGTTTTCGAGCCGAGAACTGAGAGAGAAACTTACACTCGTTCCCTCTCACTTCAATTGTCTGTCCAACAGGGGGTAGTAATTAATGGCCGGGGGAAGAAACTGAGAATCTCAAGGGAGGAGGTGGGCGAGGGGTGCCGCGGAAAAGTACCGGGGGCAGGCGCGGGCGCACGTGCAGCTCCCTGGCGTCTCGAACATCTGTGCGTGTCTAAAGGGGGGGTGGTCAGCGGGGGCTCGGACAGAATCCTGACGCCGCCACCGATCTCTCTGTCGTGCTTCGTGGAGCAATTCTCGTGTTTGCAGCCGTAATTAATTCGGTGCCACTACAAATGATAAATAGGAAAATCCTCCCTTCACACAAAAACTTTACTATACCTCACAAAGCCCTACTACTTCTTTCTCTAAGCTATGCTTGCCCCATCTGGAGAGGCGCTGCTTGCTCTTCCATCAAACACCTACAAACTTTCCCAAAAACAGTCTTGAGATTAGTTGGAAATGCTCTGTGGTATGATTCAAGTAACAAACTTCATAAAAACCTCAATTACCCAACAATCTCCCAACATATTTCCAAAATCTCAGATGGGTTCTTCTCAAAATTAATTTTACAGCCCAGAATATTTTTCATCTAAGCAAAACTTCCAACCCTCTACGAATAAGAATTCGCTCCAGACTTCTCAAGGACAAATTTTGCCTATCTTAAGCCAATCCTACATTTCCTACATTCCTACTTTAACTTATATATATTAAAAGGTTTCCAAATAACTAAAAACGTGAATCCAATTCCGCACTGATAGATGGTGTGAAGAGGATCCCAGGGGGGACTCCCTCCTTATTTGTAATAATTTAAAGATAGCATTGTTGTATACTACAAAGAGAAACTCACAACTTTGCTTTGTACAACCATTTATTATTCCCAATACCAAAATCTCATTCAGAATACAAATAGTCTCGTTTGCCGACAGGCGTAGAAGTTCATCGTATACTCTAGGGCCTTCTTCCGGCGGCGATGATTCCCACTCGTACTGATTTCCACTCGTACTGACTCGTACTGACTATTACTCGTGCGGACTCTTGCACGTACGGATTCTTGCTAGCGCTGGCTCGCGCTGACTCTTGCTTGCGCCGACTCTTGCTGGCGCTGACTCTTGCTCGTGCCGCCTCTTGCTGGCGCTGACTCTTGCTCGTGCCGACTCTTGCTGGCGCCGACTCCAACTCCAATTGCTGCTCCGGCTCGTACCCTGGCTCGAACTGTGGCTCGTACTCGAACTTGAACTCGAACTGCCGTGATGGTGCGGCGCCCCGCTTATATAGCGCCGCTGGGAAGGGGGGAGTTCCAGCGGCCCCTCCGTTGCCCCCACCGGGTAGCCCCGCCATTGCCGTGTGCGCCGGGCGAAGCACGGCTGCTTGTCGCTGGCGGCAAGCGGCGTTGCTCCCAGCGACCCTCGTGGTGACGCGCCGATCTATCGGCGCGGCGGGCAGCGCCCGAAGTTCGTGGCATCGGCCACAGATGCAACAAGCATATATCTGCTATGTGTAAAATCCTCTGCAACTGTTCTGTAAAGTGGTTAATCCACTGCACCAGAAAAAACATAAAAAAATGTACTTTCTACTAATTGTCTTATGTGATCAGAATTTGGTTTTAATTGTTGTTGACATGTTTCCTTCTTCGCCAGTGCCAGAATCGAGTTTTAAAATAACTGAGTACCGAAATTATAAATGCAATAAACTTTAGATAATAAATAAGAATATTATAGTTAGAATTTATAAAGTACACAACTATTAATGCATGGCCGTGCAACAACAACTCCAGATCAGAACTAAAAGTAAGTACTTTGAAACGACTAAGTCTTAAGGACTCCCTTTCATTTCTAGGCGTTTCTACTGTACTTGTATCCAGAGGAAAACCAGTTTTCTTTAAGTATTTTCGGTACCATTTTAATCATTTATTCACAGAAACCCATCAAATGTCAAAACAATAAAAAACGCGTCAGCGGCAGAATATTGTTTCCTGAGGATAGACACACCGTTTAGTGCATATTTACATGAAAAATATTCATTTATCAAGTGCTTCAACATTCAAAAACATTTTGGCCACATTTTCTCAGTTTTCTCGAAATAAGGAATTTGGAATTCGACGGATTACTGATATAAGCGATTCATTCATCAAAATGAAAAATGTAACTACTGTACACCGTTCGAGCATTTGATTTAGCATTGCAAACCGTTTCCAAACAGTCCCTTGGGACGTATATACGATCAGATCTTGCTGATGTATTTTTAAATACAACAAAATCTGTCACATGCCAGAAAAATGCCCCTTTCAAGAAGTGTGTACACTATTTTGTGAAGGCTCCCAGTATTTATTAATAGAGAACATGGACTCAGTACTTCATGGTTTCTATTCTGTCCAATACATGAGAATACGTCACAATAGATGCATCCTCAAATAACCACTTCACATGCGGGAATGTTTCAAGCGCGATAATGTAAAGTTTAGCCGCGATACGTATTCCAAACATTTCAAACCAAATTTGTGGATTTGAGGAGTAACGGAACATGTCAGTTGATCTCTTCCTCCGCAGTACAGCTAACTCCTTCCAATGTATAGACTATCTACAGATTTCCAAAGTACAGACTACTTCCAATGTACAGACTCCTTCCAACACAGAGACTAGCTCCTTCCAAGTAAACACTGTTATAACATTATTTCTTTCTTCACGGTACAATTTGGCTTGCCTTAAAGAACAACTTTCCAAAATAAAATAAACTAGTGGTACTACAAAATGACACAGACTTTCCTGCATTAGTTCTCTATTTCCTTGGGTCTGGGCAAGATGTTCAGAATTGCCACATACTCGTACCAACTACCATCTATCGCCACCCAAAGTACATTTTTTGACATTTTCTTAATTTTTTGATTCTTAATAGTAGAACCGAAATATTAATTTTCGAATGTTAAAGAACACAAAAACTTCGTGCTAATTGGCAATTTTCTTTGAAATATTTCGAGCCGCTTTTAAGCAAATGCCGTTTAAGCGTTATTAAAAATGCAAAATTTGAAGCTCTTTTTCACAGAAAGATTTTGAAAACGTCCAATTCAACCAAGAAGCGAACAACTCACGGTTTCCATCGCAGTGTTGTCAAAACTATGTGAATTCTACAACTGCATAAAAAATAATACAAACGTTTTCTAAACTTGTATGGAAAATAGAGCCTGATACCATACAGGTATTTCAAGACACAACACGTAAATTCGCGACAGTGAATGGAATTCCAGTGTTGCATTCCTTGCATTGTCGATACTCTCTCAAAGCGCTAGCAATTTCTATTTCAAACTAGCTGATACCCGGCGCGTTGCTGCCGCAGAAGAAATAATTGAGGAAATATTCCTCTCCTCCTCTCTTTTCCCCTCTCTCCCTCCCTCTGTGTCTTTTTACACCTCTCTCATTTCCCAAGCTCTCTTTTCCATCTCTATCTTTTTCCATCCTCTTTTCTCCCTCTATGTCTCTTTTCCCCCTCTGTCTCTTTTCTTCCCCTCTGTGTCTTTTTTCCTTCACTCTCTGACTTTCTTTTCCCGCTCTCTCCATTTCCCCCTCTCTCTAACTCTTTTCCCGCTCTCTCTCCATTTCACCATCTCTCATATTCCTTCTTTTTTATTATTTTACCTCTCTTTCTCAGTTTCCCCCTCTCTATATTTCTTTCTCTCTCTATTCTCTCTCTAGCTGGTACCCTGCGCGTTGTTGCCGCAGAAGAAATAATTGAGGCAACATTCCTCTCCCCCTCTCTCTTTTTTCTCCTGTCTCTCCCCCCCCGTCTTGTTCCTCGTTTCTCATTTTCCTCACCCTCTCTCTTTTCCATCTTTTTCCATCAGTGTCTCTTTCCCCCTCTGTGTCTCTTTTCTCCTTCTCTGTGTCTCTTCTTCCCCTCCGCGTCTCTTCTTCCCTCTTCTTCAACTCCGTGTCTCTTCTTCAACTCCGTGTCTCTTCTTCAACTCCGTGTCTCTTCTTCAACTCTGTGTCCCTTCTTCAACTCTGTATCTCTTCTTTCTCTGTGTCTCTTTTTCCCCTCTGTGCCCCTTTTCCCCCTCTGTGCCCCTTTTCCCCCTCTGTGTCTCTTCTTTCCCTCTGTGTCTCTTTTCCTTCACTCTCTGACTTTCTTTTCCAGCTTTCTCTCCATTTCCCCCTCTAACTCTTTTCTCGCTCTCTCTCCATTTCACCCTCTCTCAATTGCCCCATCTCTCTATTTTCCTTCCTTTTAACTAACCTCTCTTCTTCCCTCTCTCTTTGCCCCTGTCTCTTTTTCCCTCTCCTCTCATCAACTTGCGCCGCCTGTTCCTCGTGTTCTCCTCGACCTCACTCCACGGCACGGGGCAACGCCCACATGAATTGGGAATTGCATTTAACTGAAACGCAACATGTGCTCTAGCGCCATCAGTGGAGTTACAATAATTGTACTATGCCTATGTTCTTCCCGCAAGTGCAAACAATAAGTTGGCATATTTTTATCGCAATTGGATGCCTGGTATGGCAGCGCATTAAACACGAAACAAATATTGATTTTTATATATTAGATTAATTTTCTGTGAAGTTATTTTTCGTGAAGTTTTCCGGTATTTAAACAGTTATTCTGCTATTCGGGGCGGAGATGAATCCAACAAATCGGAGATAATTAAAATGGTCCAGTCGTTTTTGAGTTATAATGCTTTAATTAACCCGACTTTGTTTTATTTACTTAGATTCTGCAGGTCGTTGAGTAGGTGGGGTAATATTGAGAAGCGCCGGACCAGCAAAAATGTAATAGAATGATGAAAAAGATTTCATCCAGTAGAATACGGTATGAGGAATGTTTCTTTGAGGCTTTCGGCCTCAAAATTTGATTTTTTAAGGCCCTAGAATATTTCGTTTAGGAGTTATTTAACGATATAGATTTGAACTGTGTAGCGGGCTGCGTTTGCATGAATAACCAGTTTTTTATTCTTCAGCGACATGTAGTTCCATTTTTTCGATATTTTATTAGTTATTCTGTTATTGGAGACGAAGATGAATCCAACAAACCAGAGATAATTAAAACTAATTCAGTCGTTCTTGAGTTATAAATGGTGTAACTAACAAAACTTTGTTTTCTCTCTCTCTCTCTCTCTCTCTCTCTCTCTCTCTCTCTCTCTCTCTATATATATATATATATATATATATATATTACAAAATAAATAATTTATAAACAGTTAATGTGTAAATGAATAATAAAAGGTCGAATGTAAAAAACGAACAAAGAAATAATACACAAAATTGCAAATTCTAATTTACGACGCATCCGGCTGCCGGCTGGCTGAAGCGCAGTAAGTTTGCAGCGGGCTATTATGTTTGTCACGAAATTGTAGAAAAAGTACTCGTATTTTCAAAAAATTAAGCACTGAACTTATTTGAAGATATATTTTGAGACAACATTTCATTGAGAAAACCAGCTGTCATCCATCGCCGCCAAAAAACATTTTTCTGACATTTTCTCAATTTTACGTTTGCCTAGTGGTAGAACGAAAATCTGAATTTTAGAATATTAAGGAACACTAAAACCTCGTACTAAATGGCAATTTTCATTGAAAAATGTGGAGCCGTTTTTAAGAAAATGGTGTTTAAGCGCTACTAAAAATGCGAAATTTAAAGATCTTCACAGAAAATTTTTGAGTTTTCAAAAAACTTCATTTGAAGTCATTTGAAGCACTTACACTCACGAGTATAATAATTTTACAAATTGCTGGTAATGTGCATATTAAAGATCTGAGAGACCTTTGCTAGTGCTAATTGCACGCTTTAATATAACGTAAAGTTTATTTTGAGGTACTTTTTGTTTTTTCAAAAATTGCACAAATGCAATTTTTTAAAAGATCTCCCACAACCTTTAATATGCATATTACCAGCCATATGTAAACTCTATTGTATTTGTGAGCTATGGTGCTTCAAATGACTTCAAATGAAGTTTTTCGAAACCTCAAACATTTTTTGTGAAAAGAGCTTCAAATTTCGCATTTTTAGTAGGTCTTGAACGCTATTTTCTTAAAAATGGCTCCAAAGTTTTAAAACAATTGCCATTTAGGACGAGGTTTTACTGTTCTTTAATAATTCAAAATTAATATTTCCGTTCTGCCATTAGGAAACCAAAAAATTAAGAAAATGAGTATTTTGGTTGAATGATGAAGTATTTTGGGCGACAATAGATGGCAGCTGGCAAGAGTATGTGATAATTCCGAATAGCTAGCCGAGACCCAAGGATATTAAAAACTAATAGGGGAAAGTCTGAGCCATTCTGAAGCACCACTAGTTTTTCTTAATTTAGCAATACGTTTTATCTACTTTTTCGTCATTAGGCCCGGCAATGAATTTTTTTCTGCCGAAAATTTGGCGTTTTTTCACGCAGCGTTACTTATCTATTTTTTCGCTCAGCATAACATTCCCTATACTACTTATATTACTCCGTATATATACGGATGTATACGGGCAAGTAAAAAGGTTCCCGGGGAAGCATGATACTTGTCACGCCATCTTCACCTCCACTTCCAGACATACGACCAACTAAGACATTTTATATTCTTTGTGCAGAAGGCCACGGAAGTAGGGAGAAACCGGAAAACGGCCCAATGAAGAAGATTCCTAACATCCTCGAAGCCTAAGCAGGTTAAACTGCAGTACTGTAAGTACAAGGGTTAAATAAATAAATGTATTGTATAATTTTAAAAATACAAAAAGTGCCTGTAACCAGTAATGTTCTACAGTTGCTGTGTGAATGGACCCTACTTCATCGAGTTTCCCTGGTCCATTGTGCAAATGAAGTGCACGTTGGACTTCCCTCTTGTGGTTGGGGTGGGGGCTGTGGATCGCTATTTTGCTAGCAATACTAAAAAAAATCTGTAGTTTGTTTACCGATGTACAAAAGTTTTTTGTAAACCTGAAAGAAAAATGTCAAGTTTTTCAAATGTTGCTTACCTTGCTTTATTGGTACTTTTATTTATCATTCAACTATGTGTAGTGTGTAGTGTGTAGTAAAGGAGAGAGAAAATGATTCTGGAGCTCAGGAAAACATGTTTGTTTCTTAGCAAACGCTCACCCTTGGAATTTTAGTCATTTGGTAACGCGCCGACCAGTATAGACGCGCAGTTTTCCCCTAGTGTGTGGGGATCCGCACGCCCACAATGGTCAAGCGCGTAGGTAGCGAAACACTGTTGTTCATTTCGCGTTACCCAGGGGATACGTGCGGTAGACCACGGATGCGAGCAACATTGTCCTCGCTGTGAATTATTATTATTGTTATTTTATTATTATTATTATTATTATTATTATTATTATATATCATCTCGTATCTCTACGGTGACTACACAATTTCTACAGATTAACATAATCATAATACAAATTATGGTTATAATTTTGAATATAATTATTCACTTTGATTTCCTACAAATTTTCTGACGATTCTGGCCGTTGAGATGATAGTAATCTTCTGCATAAGCTTCCATATGTTTCAGGAAGATCTACTTCCTTGAGACTTTGATGCATGGTCTTCGGGATGGCTCCAGTTCTTGATACTATAATTTGAATGATTCTCACTTTGCAAGCATTCCATTGTTGAAGGATAGACTCTGAGCACGGCCATACTCTAGTAGAGTAAATGAAGATTGGAAGTGTTTGGAACTGAGACATGTCGACTTGCCTGCTTTCTTTATTGAACAAAACAATATCAGGTCGATTGCAGATGACAGTTTTGTCTGTGAGAATCGTTTTGTCCCAGTACAGCAGATAAAAATGATTTTCCAACACATTCTCCGGGTTATACACATAGTGCGGAAATCGTGCTTCGGATGATAACCGGTATTTCTGGGCTAATTCTTGGTGGATTACTTTTGCTACTGCATCATGCCTGTTCGTGTATTCTGATCCAGATACATGTGAGCAGACTGATGAAATGTGCTGTATCGATTCAATTTGTCCACAACCGAATCGGCAGCGATCATCGTCCACACTTGGGTCCTTCAGTATATATTTTCTGTAATTGCTTGTTGGAATTACTTTATCTTGTATGGCAACCATAAATCCTTCAGTTTCAGGGAATATCTGCCCTGAGATCAACCAGTAGTTCGACGATTGTGTATCCACATGTGCTTGGCTGATCTCGTTGGGATGTCTTTCGTGAATAGGCTTTGCATCCCACGCGTCATGTTTTTGCTGGATACCGAGCGGCTCGCCGCGGCGTGTAGCTTGGAGGCGGTAGATTGCGCGTGAAAGAACTTTCTGAGGTTCCCAACCTATATATATATATATATATATATATATATATATATATATATATATATATATATATATACACATATACACACACACATACATATAGGTTGAGGTTTTAGGCGCAGGTTATATTCACTCTCCCATATGGCGCGGGTAGTTTTTAGAGTTTTTTGACGAAAATAAATCAAATCAAATTGTGTTATGTTCTTCATTCTGAACAAAGAAGGGTATTGTGTGTGTCAACTGAATGCCAGCGTTGTTCTTCAATGAACCGCTCAATTGCGTTAGGATCATTTGAATATCTGGAGTGTTTCACAACTGCTTGTGCAGTATTCTGATTCATCGCTTTTAATTAAAGAGTTGGAGCATCCGCCAGAGTTGAACCCCAAAAAATGTACCCGGTCTCAAAAGATCTGATTTAAAATATTTTTGGTTTCTATTTTATTTTTATTAAGTTAGAAGAGAGAGATAAAATATCATCAGTATTTTCCGTGAATTAGTATATGTTAATTTTTTTAAAAAAAACATTCCATCTGAAATAGTGAAATAACCTAGAGATAACAAGAGTAAATCCGAGCCCGGAGATCAAAATCCGATGTCTCTGGGTCAAACCCGACAAGGCGGCAACTGTATCCAGAACCCAGCAAACCGAAGAAAATCTCGATACCAGAACTAATTGCAAGGAGGTGTGAAGGAACACGGTAGCGTTCAAGATCTAAAAAAACTCTATTCTATTAAACTTTATTATTCTATTCTTCTTTCTAAAATAAACTATATTGCTCCATTCTTTTCTTTTTTCAATAATTACAAAATTATTTTTTTTACTTGCCTCTCATGTCTTTAATATTTACATTAACGGCGATTTATTCCCACTATTATATTTATGAGTACGTGTGC
This sequence comes from Acheta domesticus, assembly GCA_031308135.1. NCBI lineage: Eukaryota > Metazoa > Arthropoda > Insecta > Orthoptera > Gryllidae > Acheta > Acheta domesticus. Next base: position 28,176 of record JAHLJT010000307.1, read on the forward strand.
TTTAAATAATGTTAAATTTTTTAGCACTTAACCGTTTTGTGTGAAAACTAGCTCAAAATTCCGCATTTTCAGAAAAGCTAAAACGCCATTTTCTCATAAATGGCTCTAAATTATTTCTTCAAACTTTTGAATCCGATAGTGCTAATTACACTGTTCAATATGACTTAAGTTCATTTTGGGATTTTTTTCTTTTTTTTTTAAAAAAATTACACAAATGTAATTTTTTTGAAAGATCTCTGACACCGTTAATATGTATATTTTCTGCTATTTGTGAACGTTTTTGTTATTTGTTAATGTGCTTCAAATAATGTTTGATGGAGTTTATCGACAAATCAAAACTTCGCTGTGAAAAAGAGCTTCATATTTCTTATTTACAGTTGTACGTAAACACCATTTTCTTGAAATGGCTCCAATTATTTCGAAGAAAATTTCCATTTAGGAGGAGGCTTTACTTTTCTTTCATATTAATTCTGTTCAATTATTGAGAAACCAAAAAAATTAATATGCCAAAACAATGTAGTTTGGGCGGCGATAAATGGCAACTGACAAGAGTATGTGGAGAGTTCGGATAGCTAGCGGAGGCCAAAGGAAATAGAAAAAAAAGGGAAAGTTTGTGCCATTCTGTAGCACCACTAATTTCAACATGTTTTTGTTATAAGCACAAAATATTTGAAAGAATGCTGATGTATAATGTTTCAAGTAGTACATGTACCGAAATAATGAGGTTTTTACATGGGTTCAAACGGGTCTTTCAAGAGCTTCACTTCTCCCCGTGAGGCTGCGTCGTCTGGAGCGGCTTCGCGGAGCACGGCCACCTGCATCTAAACCCAGCGCATCCGGCTGCGGCTAATCCGCGCCGCAGCTGCGGCTCTCGTGATCGTTAAGCCGCTTTGGTGGCGCGAACATATAAACTCCGTGTCCCTCGGGGGTCACACATTCCGTGATCGCGATGCGCGTCTTCTCAGCGGGGCTGGCGCTGCTGCTGGCGTCCAGCAGCTGGGCGGCCTCCATCGCGTCCTCAGGTAAGGGCGCTCCGCTCAGAGGAAGCGAATTTTCAGGATATAAATGAGTTTAATGTTATTAAATGAAACTGGTCACAGATAATTCACAAGAGACAAAAATGTTTTTATTCAGATTTCCAAGTAGAAAGATGAAAGTTTACATAGCAACGTTCCAGGGTATATTTTCCCCCATCTTCAGGCTATAAACAGTAAAGAAAATGATATATAATTCAAACATTGACAAGAATATGGATAAGTAGTTATAAAATATTATTGTATTGAAAATGTTAATTTCGTAAAAAATAAAGAATAGTACTCCATATAACCAAAATCGATATACTCGATATATCTTTCAAATGAAGATCAAAAAATATTCAATATTGAATGAATATTTTTATTTGAATATGAATAATATTTTATAACTACTTATTCATTCTCTTGTCAATGTTTGGATTATTCCTCCTTTTCTTTATTGTTTACTGTTGATAGTCTGAAGATGGGGAAAAATATACCCTGAAACGTTGCTATGTAAACTTCCATTTTTCGTCCTGAAAATCTGAATAAAATTTTTTAAACTGTTGTGAATAATCTGTGGCTAGATTCATTTAATAATATAGACTAGTTTATACAGACAATTTTCTTATTGAAGTGTTAAAATGATTTTAAATTCACAGAGCAACACACATTCTACTTGTTGAATTTAACTTATCATTTTAGAAAGTGAATCTTGAAATTGACTTTTATTGCGAAGAAAATAAGTCAAAAGTGGGAAAGTGTAAAAAAACCAAAACGGTGCTTGTTTCAATTTGATTTCCTTTCCTTTATATTTTCGAACGCGAAGAGCGCCATCTCTGGGTTCTGAAAGAATACTTTATCAAGTGAGCCATGTAATGAAATTTATATATTAAATAATTAAGGGTACTACAAGACCACGTACTACTTTCTTTCTTACGGTTATGTAATATCATATGATTGCAACATCTGTACTGCCAACACTTCAGGTATCACTTGAACTTTTAATTAAACAAAGTGAGAAATATTCGTATCTTTCATTTTTTGAAAATCAAAAGTTTAAATGAAAATGGACTTCTTCTACTGAATCAAGTTTATCGTGCTCCATTATTACAATAAGTTTAAAGGAACAAACAAACAAAACATATTTACTCAGGCTGGAATTGAAACCCGTGCAGAAGATGACGAGCTCACACATTAGCACTAATCAAACGCTTTATGAGTCCCAGATTTACAGTATTTGAATTGATTTTGATTTATTTGGTCAAAAAAATAGTAAACATTATACGTGACGTATGGGGGAGAACGTGACGCGGGTAACGTTTTGCTGTTAAAATAAATTTTCAATATTGCAGTAATTCTTACACATATTTAATTCAAAATATCACAAAACCTACTATTATTTTCAAAGAAGTGAACATAAAATTATTTGAATATATGATATTGAAGAAAGGAGTGTATTAAGAAACACGTATCTTCAGTACTGAAGATGAACAAAAACGAGTTCAAAAAAATCAACTTTTACAATTTTCAAAATTTCAGAGGTAAAGAAAATCGGACCTACGCCACATTATTGAGCAATAATACGGCATAATTCCGTGTGCGCGGATAAAATTTAAGAGTAAACGTGGAGTCTCTTTTAAGGAAATCTTTTTAAAGCAGTTTTAATTGCTAAGATTTTACTCAAAACTACACGAAAACCACTCATATTTTAAAAAATGTAATTGACGTTATTAAAACAAGTTAATTTTGAAGAAAAGATTTCATTAAGAACAAAACTCAGTCTTTTACAATGTAGATGTAGAAAGTTACAAATATTTTACTTTTACAATTTCTGAAATGCCCTTGCTTTTCACTGAAAATTGCTTTGCTCTACACGAGAAAATAAGTTTAAATAAGTTACCAGTTCTGAGAACATTTTGAAACTGTAGTACCGATTTAATGTGTCACGAAAAACTCAAAAACCGTGTTTTCAATTACTATGATTGTGAGGGTCATAAGTGAAGAAAAGTCTATAACTCGGGCTAGATCAGTCGCCTGTTTATTAAGGTTTAGCTCCGGCTTTTGGCTGGTATTGATAGGAGAAACCACGTAGAACTCCTGATCAGATCAACCGGCGAGAATTCTTCTCCAAAGAGCGGCAGAATTCGACCTAGCTAATACCGAAAATTCGTCACATCACTCAGATTGATCGAAGAATGTCAGTTCTGATGAAAATTCTGTGTACGGTTCAGGCGCTAGTCGTCTTCACGAACAGACGAGCGAAGGCCTAAAAAATGTTTTGCGAAAAGGTACTTTTTCGGACTCACGAACCTACGAAACGTGTATTATACATAAACTACGTATTCGAGAAAGTATGTCACTACTTACAGGAGAAACAAATCCCCTGTTCTGTATCAGAGTGTTTTTCTGTATCAGAATTTCTATGGGGCAGGCAAGTTGAATTTTTTTCCGACGACACTGCGCTCTAGCGGCAGCAATTCGCAATAATCCGGTGATCGAAGGAGAAGTGAGTATTGCCGCGTGTACAGTGAAAATAGGTATATCGCACAGGAATCTCGAATTATACATATTATTAATATATATTATATTAGACATAATGCTAATAACTATTACTTGCAGTTTTCAACCTATTGATGACGGAATATTCCAACAGAAAAGTTTAAATAAAGGGAAGAAAGTTTTCATGTACATAGTGTAAAGGAAGTCCATGCGGGAATAAGACGGGTCTTATAATTTCTTTTAAGCAGCCATAGTTAGCCTGCAGTCCTGATGGGATAATTAAGAATTGGCAAGGATTTGAAATGTTGGAAATCAAGTGCCCTTACCAGTGATGTAGCTAGGGGGGCGCAAGGGGGGCTACGCGCTCCGGGTGACACCATTCTAGGGGTTACACCAATTAAAATATTTTATAGTTGGAATTATACAATTTAAATCATTTACTTAAAAATTTTATATATTAATCAAGACTGATTTGGCTCTATTGTCAAGAGAAAATGACATTGCAATAAAGATAGATTTTAATGAAATTATAAATATGTTTGCTGCCCTAAAATATCGTAAAGATGTTTTATAAATAACTTACATTTGTTGATAAGTTGTTTAATTTTAAACTATTTATTTAAAAATTATATTGCAATTATTCTTAATTACATAGAATTTTAATATACTATAAATAACTATTATGTGCAAATATGTTTGTATTTTTAATAAAATAATGTAAAATCTATGCAGCAATAGATACTTTTATACGTAAGTTATGGAGGGGTGACACCATTAGCTTTGCCCCAGGTGATACCAGTTGAAGCTACGCCGCTGGCCCTTACTCATGTAAAAATCGTGCAGTAATTGACACGGAAGAAAAATTGTATCTGTTCCGTATTTGGAATTTAATGAAAACGGTGATTTTAAGTTAAAAGATTCTCATGATCATTACACTCAGCTTCACTTATCTAAATACATACTTGCAATACACATTTGTCATTTTTTTGTCTATTCATCAGTCGATCACGTTCATATTCTTGTTCGTCGGCATGAAGATTTTTTATCATCTCTTATTCCCAAAATTGAAAATTTCTATTTACTTATTTTATACCAGCTATTGAAGCTAAATTATGAATCTTAAAAATCTTTGTAGCTGCCTAATTTAAGGACCGTTTTGTTTGAACGAAGTTTACATGATAATAAATATAAGAGTGTTTTATTTAGATTACACATTCTTTACAATGTTATCACCTATATCTAATAAAATTTAATTAAATTACTTATGATGCAGAATCGGTCCTTTGTTATTTGCTAGAACACAGACCATGTACATTAGTTTGTCCACATGTGCCATTAATGCTTTCTTTCCCACTCGCGATTTGGGAAACAATAAAATTCCAAATTAAGGTTTTTTAATTTTGCTCAGTGAGGAACACAATTTTTTGCGTCTTTCCTCTTCCTTTTACTCGCAGATTTACTCATTCTACTTTTTCTTTCTATGCATCAATTTACTCGAATACTTTCACTTCAACATACACAACTTATGGTGGAATACAACTGCGGTCACCGGACAACTTACAACTTTCATCACGAGATGTCACTTCGGGCGTTGCTTGTCTGCCCCATAAACGTGGATACGAGAAAGTATGAAGTACGCACTGAATTACATTGTACCACTTTTTACGTTCGATGTAGGAAATAAAATACAATGCGTACAATATGGAGTTATATACTTAGTATACAGAAAGTTATAATGCGGCAGCAAACTAGAAGTGCCGCTACAGCACATATATGCTAGCTGTATGTATATTGCCGTAATGTAAATCAACAATAGACGAATTTCCCTTATAAATCGGACATTCAGAGCGAACGGCCATCCAATGTATCGCATTATGAACGCATTCGAAATTACAAAATTATTTATGCATTTCTATATACACATTCTTCCTAACTGTAATACAGGTGAATATATAATTTTATTGAACATAGAGATATTGTAACAGTAACGTTAAGTAAATTACACAGCCTTATCTTATCTGATCATGTCGCCGTTCAACGATGAACATCTCAAATATGCATCGCTGCAACAATGCCGCATTCGGTGGTAATATCAAATTATTTCGTATTATATTTAATTCGTATTTTTAGAGATAAAACCTAATTTAGCTAATTTCAATTAAGGTTATGATATATAATTAAGCTACATGAGAGGTCGGTCTTATTTCTACTTTTCTATGACACCACATCAAACGAAGCGTCGGAAATTCGAATTCACCATTATTATTTTTCACCTTTTTACTTTCCTGCGCTTCAGAAGGAACGTCTTAAGAAGAGAAAGTAATGTAAAGCTGCGCGAAAAAAACGCGAATTTTTGGAAAAAAAAATCTTATTACTGGACACAGGAAGCGAAAAAGTGGGTAAGTCTAGTTGCTAAATTTATATAAAAATCCTCTAACACGTGAGCAGTCAGAATCCAAGTCAAAGTGTAATTCGTCTCCGTGAAATTATCTTTCTTTAGAGACCTAATTCATTACGATTGGTTGCGTGTGAGAGCCGCAACGGAAAGGTATACTACTGAAATAATACAGGAGACGATTAAATTTGGACCTTAGCGTAAGGGACGTTTAAGAGAATGGTGCAGGTCTCATGTGAAATGTGAAATGTGTTCCTCAAAAACAGATCTTCAAATCAGTGCAAGTTGAATGATTCGAAAATATGAGTATTTGTAGAGTAATTGGGCGTCAAATTAGTTGTCCGCTCTGTAAATCCGTCGCTTCCTAATACCTGTACTGTAGTACCTTCAGAGCTGTTTTGAGTAAGGTGAATGCTACGTATATTAGAAGTATATTATATTTTATTTTTTTGTTCGTTTCTTACATTGGAGCTTTTGTCATACGTTTACAATTAATCTTTTAGAAATTATTTAAAACCTATTGAAATAAACATGAAATAAAGATTGCTAACTATCAGTCGCCTGCTCCGAAATCACGCAGTTGGATGCTACATAAGTTGGAATTTGTATATTTCATATTTCATTTATTATTGTTATTATATATATATATTATATTATATATATTTATTATTTATATATATATTATATATATATTATTTATATATATATTTATTATTATATATATATATATATATGTTATATATATAGGGTGAGTCACGTAACTTTAGCACCTCCTGTAACTTTTGGACGGTTGAAGATATTGCAATGCAGTTTTCACGGAAGTGAATGAGGGAATGGGGCTAATTGATATGTGTATTGATTTCTCTTTTATCACTTGTATTTTACGAGATATTTGAGGTATCTTTGTTTTTTCAAATGGGACTATACATATTTTTTCAGTCTATCATGACAAGCGTAAAAAGACGAATCCAAAGATATAAATATTGTCATATGTTAGATAAGCATTTTTTTGAGTAATTGTGATTTTTTTGCGACTAGTGTTTAACGGATATTTTCGTTGTAACTGTCAGCCCCACAAGGTCACGCAGCGCTCCCCCAGCAAACGCGGGGTCGGGAAAGGGAAGGGATTTTAGTACTTGAGAATACGAAAAATATTCACAAAATTGTTGCATTTTTTCCTGAACTCTCCTTTCCATCCTGATCCATTTTCAGATATTTTGTGTTTCTTAGGGATTGAAAATACGGATTTGTATTAAGTAGTATTTATTGAATTAAGATTATTTCTATACCTAAGTTATTATTATATTCTTATTAACATTGAAATTGTTTGCTCAAAATACGCAATATTTTTTGTACAGTCTTAATTATTTATTCTTATTGTGCTTTGTTTCAAGATCCCATTAATACGTACCTTATGAAGCCCCATTAAATGGAGTTGAAGTTATAAACAATTTTATTACGATACAAACTTATGACAAATCCTTATTTTCCATCCTTTAATTCCTTCAATCAAAGAAAGTCGAAAATCTGAAAATGCGGAAGGATGGAAAGCACAGTTCAGGAAAAAACTGCAATGGTTTTGTGAATATTTGGAATATGTTTCGTATCTTCAAATCTCCCTTCCCTTGCCCGGGCGCGCGTTGCTGGTGGAGCGCTGCGTGACCTTGTGTGGTGGACTATTCAAAATGTCCGTTAAACCTCAGTCGCAAAAATCAAAATTAATCAAAAAAATGTTTATCTAACATATGACAATACGTACATCATTGGATTCGTCCTTTTACGCTCGTCATGGTGGACTGAAAATATATGTATAGTTCCATTTGAAAAAACAAAGTTACCTAAAAAATCTCGTAAAATACAAGTGATAAAATAGAAATTAATGCAAGTATCTATTAGCCCCTTCCCCTCTTGCACTTCCGTGAAAACTGCATTGCAATAACTTCAACCGTTCAAAAGTTACAGGAGGTGCTAAAGTTACGTGACTCATCCTGTATATATATTTCTGTTATTTCATTTTAAATTCCGTCTTTTGGTTCGTGTAAATTGGAAAACGAATAGATGAGCCATTGTCGATGGTTGTAACCCATTGTTGTAACACCGAACTGATAACAGAAAAGATAGTGACGACTGTGTTGTGTTCCCGGTAATATAAACGAGTTCTTTTATATACCTGTAGAATATTACAATACCATAGTGTTTAATAATATCTCTTAGATATACTGCGATTTTTGTAGGAAGAGCTCTCAAGATTAACTCAAATCCCATCTTCGCGATGGAATATGTCACGGCATTTCGTATCATTCACAGTCGTTCCGCTAGATTTCGCACGGTCGCGACCGTATGAAGCAGTGCTTACAATCATGCGACTTTCTACCGGCAAGACCGAGAAAAGACGCGAAATGCCGTGACATATTCCATCGCGAAGATGGGATTTGAGTTATCTTGAGAGCTCTTCCTACAAAAATCGCAGTATAGGATACTACTATCTGTTCGTGAATACACGGCATACCTTGTACCATGAATTCAATGCTTATAGGATACTACTATCTGTTCGTGAATACACGGCATACCTTATACAATGAAATTCAATGTCAAAAATATATTTTTACTTTCTGGCGCTTTTTCATTTAAAGTTATGAATCTATTGCTTGAAACTATTTAATTTTCGCACCAAATGTTCAATAATTTGAAATGAGTTGTACAAAAAATTATGACTGAGATGTGTAAATACGGAAAGAAATTGTGGTATAAAACAGTATTGCATAATAACTAGTTTTCACTAGCAAGAAAATACGTGCTTTTGCACCACTAGTTTTCAATTAGAACCAATTTTGTGTAAGACAAAAATCTCTATCTTCCATTTTGTGGTTTCCAAATGTGGCTTCCATACGCGATTTTCAAAAATATCGATAGTTCAACGAAAATAAGACTTGCACCATTTCTATTCGTGGATGAAAACGTGGATGATTTATGAATTTTTTTAGAAAATGCATAAATGTCAAGCGCAAAATACACAAAATCTACCCGTTTATGAAATGTTACATTTTAAAGAGCTAAGACTTTTCAACATAATTTGTTGAACCGTGTATCTGACAAAAAAACTTGTGCCTTTGTTTTACTTTCCCATATACATACGTATATACGGAGTAATATACATAATATAGGGAAAGTTATGTAAAGTTGCGCGAAAAAACTGCGAATTTTTGGTAGAAAAAAATTCATTGCCGGGCCGTGATAACGACAAAGTGGATAAAACCAGTCGTTAAATTAAGAAAAAACCAGTGGTGCTCAAGAATGGCACAGACTTTCCCGTATTGGTTCTCTATTTCCTTGGGTCTTTGCTAGCTATTCGGAATTGCCACATACTCTTTCTTGCCAGCTGCCATCTATCACCACCAAAAGTACATTTTTTGTCATTTTCTTAATTCTTCTATTGGTAGAACGGAAAATATTATTTTAAAATATTAAAGAGAACACAAAAACCTAGTCCTAAATGGCAATTTTCTTTTAAAAATTATGTGCCATTTTAAAAGAAAATTGGGTTTTAGCGGTACTAAAAATGCGAAAATTTGAAGCTCATTTTCAACAGAAACTGTTTTTGAGTTTTCAAAATACTTTATTTAAAACTTATTTGAAGCACTTACACTCCGAAATATAATAATGTTACAAATTACTGGTAATGTGCATGTTAAAAAAATACATATGTGAAATGTTTGAAAAAACAAAAAAATACCTCAAAAATAACTTTACATCATATTAAAGAGTGCAATTAGGACTATCCGATCGAAAAGTTTGAAGAATTTTTTTAAACTATATATGAGAAAATGGAGTTTGAGCGTTTCTGAAAATGCGGAAATCTGAGCTAGTTTTCACAGAAAACGGTTGTGTTTCCGATAAACTTTACTTGACATTATTTAAAGCACATGTACTCATAAACCTAATAATGTGAACAACTCGCCGCTAGTGTAAATATTAACGACGTGAGAGACAAGTCAAAAAAATACATTTTTGCAATTTTTGAGAAAACAAAAGAATATAGCAATATGGCTTTTTATGTCATCTCATAGGGTACATTTAGCACTCTCCCTAACAAAAGTTTAAAGAAAAAAATGTGGAGACGTTTTTGAGAAAATATAGTTTTTGTAATTTTTTACTTTCTCGCCTTACGAATACTTCTTAAGAAGAGAAAGTTATGTAATCGTGCGGCGGAAAAAGGGGAATTTTCGCCACAAAATCTCTTATAGCAGGGGTCTGGTGACAAAAAAGTGGATAAAACCTGTTGCTAAATTTAGAAAAAAAATCCTCTATTTCGTGGAGTAGTCAAAATCCATGATTTGTTGCTTCTTCATACTTTAAAATCGATTGACGGCATTCCGTCCGTCTGTCCGTCCGTCCGTCCGTCTGTCCGTCTGTGGTAACGCTAGCGCCTAAAACCGTTCGGTCGACTTTCTTCAAAACTGATATTAACCAATGGTTTTTAATCGTCTCACGGCCTCTTGAATTTGAAACCGATATCTTAGTATTTGAGGATACTTTACATGAAGCCCATTTTGAGATTTTGTAAATTAAAAAAAAAATGGCTCCAAATTTTTTTGATTATATTTGTTGTTGAATAGTGCAAAGAACGTTTAAGGGAATGACGTAGGCATAATTTTCGTGTGATAGGCCCTATTTTTCGAAAAATTCAAAAAAATTTAACCCCTGCTGTGGTCTCGGGTACATTTCGACCCAAATACAATTTTAATTTCTTGTACAGCTTAAGAAAATGGTGCGATCGTTGATACTCCATGACAATTATTTTTTGACAGTTTTCTACCCTACATAAAATGTCATTAATTTATTTTCTATACAAAATGAATTATAATTTTTTTTACACATACGTTCTTCGGGTCCATTTGGACCCGTAACATTTCTCATTGAACACTCGTTAGAAATTTCATATTATAACTCGTAAATTAGTAGAAGCTATGGAAGGACTGTATTGTCATGGAGACTTTATCTTCTCATAAGGTGTTACAGTAACAATATTTCGTCGAAATTACTATCAAACTACGAAAATACTATCGAATTTCTACGAAGAGGTGGGAGCAATCTCAGCTCTCTAAACTACGG
>JAHLJT010000308.1:0-23585 GCA_031308135.1 Acheta domesticus
AGTCCATAATCATCTTTCCTCTGAATGAAGGAATATGATCCTTCATCAGTATCAGTCCAGCAAAGAACTAAGCTTACAGTTCACATAAGCAAGAGACTTTTGCAACTTTCTAACTAATTTTTTTTCCAATATAAGTTACAATGTCCACACATAGGGAGACAATCTAGTTTCAAGATTGTGTACTGATGGCAAGTACTTATGGTCAGTTGGTACCTCACTGCCAAGTTCAGGATCATTTACTTGTGGCACACTTGCATACTGGCATGAACTGACATGTAACACAGTTGTTTCATCCTGTGGAACACAATTTGCAAAGTTAAATTGTTATTGCACTTCTTGAAAAGAAAAAGAATTTTGGATCGTAAGCAGTGAACAAATATCCACAACGTCCCAAAATAATTACGCTGTAGCACCACAAACAACAAACAGCACGAAACGCTACATACAGCTGCGTACAACACGAGCTGCCGGTGTCCCGAAGTCACGTGACTTACGACCACCTCATGTTGAAACCTGCGCAGTAGGCTCACGCGCACTCTAGTTGTATCTCTCCTCTATGGGCGAACTAAGAACGCTGACCCGTGACAGATGAACTATAGTTCACTAAATGGTCGTTCCGTATCGTATCGTTCCTTTTCAAGAATAGTTCAATTGAACTAGTTCGTTCGCGATCGACACATCCCGAGTAACAGTACCACCCGTTCGAGCGCAGCACTGAGGCAGAGCTACCGCTAGTCGCCAGATTTAACAGGGAGTTTGCCAGCTCCTGTAGCCACGGTGTAAGTAATTTTCTTACACCATTGCCAGCGATCGCCAGGCCTGACCGTAATCGAAACGTTCTTATTTGGCGGTGCTTTGCGAAAGTGTAATTGACCAGCTCAGAGAGTATTATAACTAAATATTGGGCTTGCGTGTACTATACTACTCTGCTTTAGTATATTATTCTGCTTTATTCTATATTTATACAGTGCGTGTTGCTGGGATACGCAAACTGCAGTGTTTTCTATTAGTAATAATCTCTCTGAGTATTGAGAATGGTTAAAATAATTGATGTATAGGGAGAGCGTTGAATCTTTGTCCGTGACGAGAATACACTGAAAGTGAGGAGTGACCAATTGGCCCATGTACAGGGATAACTGACTTGACGTGTATGCAAGGAATTACAGCTTGCTACATGGGAAGTGTGGGAAGAACATCTATTTGGTAAGAAACGTTTGATATGTTAAGCAACTTCACTGATTGGCCTTACAAATTTTGAACTTGAGCAAATCTTCAACTTTCCACCATACATCGTAGTTCAACAAATTAATTTTCAATAATTTAAATAATGTTTAAAGCAATTGCTGCATCTACTAGTGATAAACAGTTTAGGACAGTTTTTTCCACATACATATGTAACATGTGGTTTGGAATGACCTCATGTATTTATATGACTTGCAGCCTTTTTGTGTTTGGAAGTTTCTTAACAATGAATGGGATGAGTGCTTTGGAGAAATCATCAGTTATCAGTGATCTTTTGAAAAATAGTTGATGCGTTTTGGGGTTACATCATTTACAGCTTGTCCAGTGTTTAAAAGTGTTTGAAAAGAACTGTGTCACGGGAACATTTATGTGATAAAGGCAATTGCTCATAGGTATTGACACTAGTAGGTTAGGTCACAATATGCCTTTCTAAGGTGTTGAGTAAATGATCCTTCAAGATCAAGCCGGAGATCAAGAAGTTTGAAGAGCTGGAATGAATATAGAACTGAAAATGTATTAAGCTTGCTACACTGTCCAACAGCATAACATAGTTATACAATGCAAATATTCTCTAAATATAGTAAATTTAATGTTTTAAGCAAGTTGTGTGAAGTGTAAATGAATCATACCTACTTCAAGTTTTTTAAATGGTTTTTGAAATTGTTAAGGGGAGATCAAGCTAGAATCAAAGGATGAGTGCATAAACGGTACAATACTTATTTGCAGGCTATTGTCTTCAAGACATGCTCTGTAATACATAATTGCTAGAAAAAGTTGCTATTGCATTTTGGGTTGACATTTCAATTTTACCACTTTTATGTACAGTTGATATTTTTGCTTTTCGAATTATTTAGCTTTGTTTTAACCTACATTATACATTTTTTTTTACATAATTTAAATTATTATTATGATTTTATGAAGTGTTGTATGAATGAGTTGGTTTTTGTTCATTCAAGAGGTTATTTAAATTTCTTAATACCAGAATTGTTTTGTTTAGGAAAATTGTGGAGTTGCTGATGATAATATCCAACAAGTCATTGAACTGAGAAGCCAACACGTACCTTTTCAGTTTGGTTCATTTTGGACAAATGAGAGACTTGCCATGCGTGAAGTAGCTTCTGCTGTTACTGGGTTTAACAGAATGGTTCTCAATTTGAGGTGTAGGAGATGTATCTTTATTTTGTGGAACCCAGAACCAGAAAATTATTTTAGCGAAAGGAAAGTAATCATTTAATTCATAAAGAAATGTTCACGTTATATTAAGATGTTTGGTGTCTCGACAAATTGTTCAATGGTGTGCATTTGGAGAAGAAAGAATGCAGAGAAATACAACACAGTTTGAAAAGTGGCTGTGCTAAGGAAAACTCATTCAAAGGAATATTCTATATTGGTAAGTTTTCTTTTATTTCAAACATTTGTAACTTTTATATTTTCTTAAATACACAAAAAAGTTATTAATTTTCAGGTATTGATATGTTTGCTCCTGTCAAATCAGCGATGTTGTGCATTAGTGCACAAGTATATTGTTTGTGCATTCTGGTTCATTTATCAATGCTGTTTCAAGTGCTCCTGTGGTAAGCGGAGAAGGCTATAGTATTGTGTGCTCATATTGAGAAAAGAAGTCCTGTAAAGATGTAGTTCTTCAATTTGACATCTTCATTTTTTTCATGTCATTAATGCAGAGGCGTATCTACGGTATGGCAGGCATGGCACGTGCCATGGGCGCCACTCACTAGGAAGGAGCGCTATTTACAGTATACTCGTTTAAACAAATAACAACAACCTTGATTTCAAGCATCCCCGTAGGGGCGCAAATTCTATGCTTGCCATGAGCGCCTGAATACCTAGATACGCCACTGCATTAGTGCACGATAATGACTTAAAGGTAAAGAAATTAGGTATTGCTTTAAATGCTCTGCCATTTGTGCCTAACTGTTACACCAGGATTATTTTATAGTCCATCTTGTTATGTGTGCTTTGTCTTTCCTAATCTAGCCAGTAAGAAACAAACAAAAACATACATGTCTGTGACATTACATCTGAAGAGTTACTGCTGTTAGTGATTGTTAGGATTTCATGACAAGTGTGAAGTAACAAATATGTAATGGTATTAATAGAAAATAGTAATAAACAGGGTTGGGCAGTATTTAAATACTGGAATTTTAAATATGATTTGTGTTTGAAAAACTACTTATGAGTTTTTTGGACTTGTATATTGGAGATGTATTTAAGTCGACACAAAGTAGGTTTAAAAAAAAAGAAGTAAAATACTTCAAAGACAGATAAAGAAGAAGATAAAGAGGATTATTTCTTTAATACTGAATTTATTATTAATTAAATACTGAATTTAAAGTATTTTGCCCAACCCTGGTTATAAGCAGTAATTTAGTTCAAGTGTAATGGCTGTATTTTTGTATGTTTTATGTAAGATTTTTAGTTCGGCCAAAGAATTGTTTTTTTAGTTTGTAGTAACTTCAATTTATCATTCCAAGGTTTTCTGCTTTTAACTTATTGGGAGCAGAACTTGTCCATCTACGTTATTTCCTCTTTTTTTTTTATCTGAATAGGAAAATGTGCTAAAAAGTGTGTAAGAGTCGTACCATATGCTTATGTGAAGTTATGTTAAAATTTGGTAGCATATCATATTATGTATTGCAGTTACAGTTACTTGAGTGAATGTTTAATAGAAATTTTCATTAATTGCAAAAAGGGTATTAAATGCAGATTTGACGTATGAACTCCTAAGTTTTCTTAGTGGTTTATACATAGGCTGAATCTAATAGTAGTAGTAGTAGTTTATTCAGGTTGTATATACAGATACAGATGCAAAAATACATATATATGCATAAGGTTTACAATACATATATTCCGCACCTCGCTGAGGCCAAAGCCTGTGCGCGAACCCGAAAAATGCATTATGTAGATAATATCACTAAAGGTAGTACACTTGTAAAGAAATAAAATATAAATTGAAAAAAAAGGAAACAATTTTTATAGAGATAACATACATTAGAACTAATTACATAAAAGAAAAGAAAGAAACTTTATAGTACTATACTCGACGAAATACAAATGAAAAAAGACAAATTAAAAAATCTAACATATTTTCTATTACAATACATATATAAAAGCCAAAACATAATTTACAATAGGTATAATATTACTTCGAAGAAGGATTTCAAAGTAAACAGGGGATTACTCAATTATGGTCTTCAGAACAGTCTCAGATGAGTTTATCAACCAGTATTTTATCATAATTTTAGTTGATATTCTATTCACATTCAAAATTTTCTGATTATGTGGAAGCAAATTGTGAACTTTATAACTGATATAATCAAAATTTCTTCTACCAATATCTTTTTTAACGTCTGGAGGTTGCAAATATAGATTTCTTTTATTGGCCTTTACTTTTACATCATAGATATTTTGTAAATAAGAGTAATTCTCCAAGACTGACTTCAACAGAAAATATTTCCTTATATCAATTATCTTATTTTCTCTATATAGGATTTCTGAAGAGTATCTTCTATTCTTTCCAAATATCAGTTTAATGATTCGTTTTTGAATATCACTCAAAGGTTTCAAGGAATTAGCATAAACTCCTCCCCTTGCAATTATACCATACGTAGCGATAGACCAATAAAATGCATAAAATATCATTAGAAGTTGTTTTGTATTAAAAATTTTATAAAAAATATAAATGAGATATCTTAACCTATTTGCAATCTTTGATATATGGTGTCCCCATTTGAAACTGCAATCTATAAGAATACCCAGATATTTCGTATGATATTCTCTTTTTATCTCCGGACAAGTACAGTTTTGTCTATTGCAAGAATTTATATGTATTCTCAAAGCACACCGATCCGGAACACTGTCCATATAGCTGCCATAAGTAGAGTATACTGTTTTTGTTATATTAAGGCTAAGATGGTTTGCACATAACCAATTAGCTAACTGATTTAAATTTACTTCAGCTCTTTGAAGAACATCAGTCCATGATTTATCTTTGACCATAACACAAGTATCGTCAGCAAAAGATATCAAATTTCCTTTTGGCAAGGTTAGAAACATGTCATTTATGTACAGAATAAAGAATAATGGTCCCAATATTGTTCCTTGTGGAACTCCACAAGTGACCACTCGTTCTCTACTAATAACATTGTTTATTTTCACTACTTGTTTCCGATTAGTCAAGTAACTTTTAATCAGATCATAAGTAATTCCAATAGTTTTTTTAAATTTTTTTTATAAGAATTGAAGATTTCAGAACCCTAATCAGTGATGCCCAATGCTTACAAGATCCAAATTGAAATCAAATGTTGCGTTTCGAGAAAATAGTTATACAACAAGTCTGTGTTATTGGAAAATTGCTTCAACCTTCTCTTTGCACGTGATTTATTTTTCTCACATCAGAAAAATATAATTTGTTGAGAGACTACTTAAATGAGCCTTAAGTAACAATATTATATACTAATACTCTTCCTAAAAGTTAAATTAATGTGTGAATCTGGCATCATTTAATGCCACTAAGCATTACTTGGTATTTTAATGAAAATAATAATTCTTCTTGTATGTTTGTTTATTGTACATTATTACATTTTTATTTGTATAATAAACTAAATCATACCGAAATGGTTCTGAATACTTAAACTGAAAAAATATTGAAAATAAATAATTTTATATAGAACAATATAATTTAGCTGACACCAAATAATGCATCTTTGCTAATTAAATAACAGGACTAAGTTACGTTTTAGAAAGTCACGATTTATTTGATGTGAAAATTCTCTGTGCAATCAGGACAGACAGGTTCTTCGCACTTTTTTTTTGAATACACGTCATTCCACATCAATTCGAACAAATTCGACGAAAAATTGACCTTGATGTTTTTTTGTTTTTTTTTAAACTGTGTATCCATTCTAATAGTGAAAGTAACTCACATTCTTCTTTCTTTTGATTTTAACCCTCCAAGGACGAAAATTATTTTTATCAAAAAAATTAAACTTCGTTACATTTTTTAATTTAACTACTTTAGTTTAATCTCCAAAAAATATTGAAAAAAATATTCTATGATTCAGCGAGGCGTGGGAGGGTGTGACGTATACGTCACACTCGTCCTTTGGGGGTGATAACTGCTGGGTTGAAAGAGAGAAAATATTTTAACGAGGAAAGCATTTATTTTCGAAGCATACGGTTAAATGACTAGTCAATGACTACAATATCATTAGTAAGCATATTACACTTCTTACACAGCAGAAAAATAGTGTTCATTTTTTTGTATGAAATGGTACATTGCATTTCAAGCATAAACCTACGTCACATTTTGTGCACATTGAAGCAACGACACTTTGCATCCATCATTAGCACACCTTCTTCTCTTTTTATTTTCAACTTCCCCCAAGTAGATGGTCAGCTCTGTCATAGCGAATGTCGTCTAAAACTCGCGTTGACCTGTTCGACGACAGAGCTGTTGGACCCACAGATTTGACAAGTGTTTTGTATCTCGTGAGGTATGTGATAGCAATCTCTCTTCTGAATTCCAGCTTAGTGATATTTTTTCCAGTCTTCTTGAAAATCAGCCAAGCATTATTTATAGCTGCATCTATAAGCCATGTCAGTATTGCCCAGTACCATTTCTTCCCTCTGATTGATATACGGTACTGATTGATGTCTTGATACATTCGATCTGTACCACCCATGTTTCTGTTGTATGTGGTAATAATAGCTGGTTGAGGGACATTTATATGTTTTTTTTTCTTTCGAAGAATATCTCTTAACATGCTTGATTGGAGATTCTCCGAGCGAATTTGATGCAACAGCAACCACATTATTGTCCATCCATTTCCCAACAAGAATTCCATCATTTTTCTCTATTGTGCTTCGAAATATCCCACGATCCATCTTCATCATTTGTTCATAGCGATGGTAACAGGCAATCTTTAGGAATCCTGTTTTTCCCTAATGGTTCCAGTCCCTGAGTATCCGCGTTCTTTCAAATGCTTGAGAAGGTTGAAGCTGGTGAATAAGTTGTCTGTAATTATATGATAAGGATAACTTCTTTTATGATCTGGCAGTTCATCTAAGAATGAAATCAAGGGAGCAGTGGCTTTACCAAAAATCTTTTCATATTCAGAGTTTGTCACTGGTGTATTTTTCCCTTGATAGACTTCAAAATTTATCAAATACCCGTAGAATGTATTCAGACACCATATTTTGTACCCAAACCTTATGGGTTTACCACGAATGAACTGCTTGCAAGGATGTGGGCCAAAGTACTTCACCATGGATTCGTCATAATCAAGAAATTCACATTCAAGAAAAGTTATCAATAAAACGTTTCTTGAGAAGATTCATGAGTGGGCGGAGCTTGAATAATCTGTCATTATTGTCAATATCAGAATTATCAGCAACATGAAAGTATTTGGCTATGAATAAAAATCTGTCCCTCCTCATACATTCAGATACTAATATATTCTTCATGTCTGGCTTGGTATCCCAGTAACTTTTTTTCCCTGGCAAAACATTATAACCAGAAAGGATCAGTACACCCAGAAAAGCCTTTATCTCTTCTGCCGTAACATTCATATTACTTTCATTTTTTGACAAAGCATATTTCTTGGTCTCCGTAAGGAAAAGGGAAATCACCTCTTCATCTATAAAGATTTCAAAAATTTGAACGGGTGTCATATTTTTATATTTGTCGCATAGTCTTCTGGAAATATCCCATCTTTTTTTATTGAATCAACTAGATCTCCATCTATCCACTCACGTTCCCTTTTTGCGGAATACCCCGATAAATCGTGTACCGGGCCTCCAATGCGAATTCCATTAGACAAAACTGCCTCGGCTTCACTCACCAATTGATTGCCACACAGATTGTCCAGTAGACCTCCTGTGTCCTCATCACCACTGTCTTCATCAGTCAGCTCGTTTGCGGGCGGTGGTGCAATAAAAATATCCTCTACTTCTATATTATCATCACCATTATCATTACCAACGATGCCTTGAATGTCTTCTTCAAGCAACTGAATTATCTCTGCGACAGTCAGTCCGTCTCTAAAACGGTCGTTATTCCTGATAAATGAAAATGTATATAAACATTTCAATTTTCGACTTTGAAATGGAACAAAATGAAAAAAATGTGGAAAATGTGGAGACGCGTGAAAAGCTACGGGGAAGGACGAGTGTGACGTATACGTCACACTGACATTTTCACGCCTCCACACCTTCCCGTAACAATAATAAAATTAATTAAATCATTTTAATTACTTTTAATACTATCTGTGATAAATACACCATTGACATAATTGAATTGCTAACAATATAAGCTATAAATTCAACTTACCTAACATCTGGGTCCATCGAAAATATATCACAATTTTTAAACACCGTCAAAAAACTCTTATAACGCCTTCCTCGGACAAGATCGCACTATGAACTGACGAACCAGACCCTTCTGCGACTACAATGCCCTGACACGCACAGAAATATCGACTTGCAGAGACAGGAAATTAGACGTGCCACAACTTGTTCGCTGTGACGTATACGTCACACTCGTCCTTGGAGGGTTAATAAAATCTTACACCTACAGAGTTATTCAAAATTAAAAATTACCAGTGGCGGCTCATGACATTTTTTCCTGGTGGGGCAAGGGGCAAAAGCATGAATATCATCTTGGAATCAATTTTATTTGATTAAAGAGTTGCCATTTTATCAATTATTTAATTAATATTAATTATTAGTTAATTAAACCTTTAAATCTATATGTTTTCCACTAAAAGCAGAAGTAGGAATTTTTATTAAGACTTTTTAATATTGGTATGTCTATGGAAACAAAAGATTTTTGTTAAAATGATGCTAATGCCATAGCTTATCTTTCTGAATGCTGTGAGTTCGAAAGGGGAACATATAAAATTAAGACATTGACTTCGTCGTGTTATGTCAGTTGTTTAAATCGGTCTGTAGAGAAACAAAATCAGCTAGGTCTATGTCTTTCTTCATTTCCTCCAAATACACTTCATACATAGAATCTAGCAGCTCGTTCTATGCATATTTGAGTTATATTTATAAGCAGAGAGATTATTTAAATGATCAACTAACACACTATCTCGATCGCCGAGTAACGATAAATCTAAACTAGTGGTGCTACAGAATGGCACAGACTTTCCCATATTAGTTTTCTATTCCTTGGGTCTTCGCAAGCTATTTGGAATTGCCACATACTCCTTGCCAGCTGCCATCTATCACCGCCAAAAGTACATTTTTTTTGGTCGTTTCCTTAATTTTTTGGTTTCCTATTTGTAGAACAAATATTAAATTTCAGAATATTAAAGAACACAAAAACATGTCCTACATGGCAATTTTGATTTTAAAAATTATGTGCTGTTTTAAAGAAATTGCGTTTTAGCGCTACAAAAATGCGAAAATTTGAAGCTCATTTTCACAGAAATTTTTGAGTTTTCAAATACCTTATTTGAAGTTATTTGAAGCACTAACGCTCACAAATATAATAAATCTTTACAAATTGCTGGTAATGTGCATATTAAAGATGTGAGAGATCTTTAAAAAAAATTCATATTGTGTAATTTTTGAAAAAACAAAAAAATAACTCAAAATAAACTTTACGCTATACTAAAGAGTGTAATTAGCACTATGCGTTACGAAAGTTTCAAGAAAAAAATTTGCAGCCATATTTGAGAAAATGGCGTTTGGGCGTTTCTGAAAATGCGAAATTTTGAGCTACTTTTCACAGAAACGGTTGTGTTTTCGACAAACTTTACTTCACATTATTTTAAGCTCGTGTACTCCTTAATATAATAATGTCGACAAATCAAGGCTAATGTAAATATTAACCCTAGAGCGGGCGCGCCTATTTCAGTTACGGTAACGGGCGCGTGATGAACTTCGTTCACCATTACGAATTTTTGAACTTTGCAAAAGGAAGATGAATAAAATGTAGATAAAAATGTTCATGAATTTATTTTTTGACACTTTTCAACATACAATTACTGAAGTAAATGGAAGAATGAATTAAGTTTCTATTGCTAAACGTAATGATCTAGTGTACCAGCTGTGTCTCCTAATATTAGTATTCCTCTTCGGATTTGCTTGCATCCAAATTTTCACAATTCACACACTTTATACAGTTTTTGGAGTGCTTTTTACATACAAAGTTGCAGCATATATCACACTTCATTGTTGTTACTTTGGTTTTCTTTTCTTGTACATTGGATACAGCGACCTCTCTTTGCAGGTGTTGTCCTCAGTTCCACTTCTGTACCTTCTGTCTGATATTTTTTTAAAAATTGACTTATGTCTGAAGGTAAAGTTTTTATTTTAGAACGTTCGACTATCCAAGCCTTCATTAATTGAAATGAGAGGTTTTTCAGGAAAAACACGCCTCTTTATCAACGGATTTGCGTTGTAAATGACTTGAGCATTTATACCTCCAACATTCAGTAATGTATAAAAAAGACACATGGTCCATCTGTTGCATTTACGAGCCACTGAATACTTTGCTTCCATCTGATCTGATGTATCGACACCTCCTTTTGTCATATTGTAGTCTAGAATTACGTGTGGCTTCTTACTGTTGCTGTCTACCAAAGCTTCATCATGCATTGAAGACATGAGCAACACTGCTTTATTTTTCTTCGGGACATGTGATATTAGCATAATGTTGAACTGGAAGCCAAACAATGTAGATCCTACAGCTCTGATCTTTTGAGGTAGGAATTCTTTGGGAATTTCTTTTCATGTTTTTTCTACATGTGCCTATGGTAGTAATTTTATCTTCCAAAAGGCTCAGAACTAGTTCGTATGACGTATACCAATTGTCTACTGTTAGATTTCGATTTTTCCCTTTTACGTGCTGAAGTAACCTTTTTACAATATCGAATGGCTTGTTGGAAACTTCATGCGGACCTGACGGTTGTTTACCGCAGTAGAGCTCAAGGGAAGAGGTGAAAAATGTTTTGGCGTCATTCAGTGCATATAATTTCAGCCCATATTTTGCTGTTTTTTTTTGGAATGTATTGGATGAAACTACAGCGCCCTCTGAAGGGCACTAACTTCTCATCTATTGTAAGAAATTCACTTGGAGTGTAGCTGCTCTTGCAGTTTGTCACAAATGTTTCCAAAAGAATGCGAACTGCGGCTAATCGATCAACTCTTTGCCTGTCGGATCGTGTGTGTTTATCATCAAATCGCACGCACCTCAGTAAAAATAAAAAATCTTTTAGATGACATACAGCTTCTTACAGCCATTATTCCCGTCCCATCAGTAGTCCACAATTCGCACACATTAGTGTGCTGACCACCTTTTACGCCAATCAAAAATAAAACACCAATCAAAGCAATAATTTCACTACGACTTGTAAGTTTCCCATCCCGTTCTCGACTGTAATTCACCTCATCTCCGTTTTCTTTGAATATAAATATTTGTGTAATGAACGACTTGATCTATGATGTCGTCATTTATGATCTTCAGAAACTCGTCAACCTCACTAGTGACATTTTTCGCTGCACCTTTCGGACCAGGAAATATTTTGACCAGGTTTTTTGATTTAGTTTTAGAAGTAGTTTTGAAAAAACTCGTATTGCACCACATGGTTTCTCCATCTTTTCCAAAAATGAACTCTCTCTCTGTTAAATCATTATCATTATCACAATCATACTCCCCTTCTTGATCGGTTTCACTATCGTGATCAATATCTGAGTAGTTAATTATTTCATCTTCTCCGTCAGAAAAATCTAGATCGACTGTTGCACCATCCAAATCTTCCTCGTTCCGATATTTCTTGCAAAACCCTGGCAATAGCATCACAACTAAGAGATTCCGACCTAAAATTCACAATAGTTACGTTAAAATCTATATTGCAGTTTAAAAGATAAAATCAAACAAATTTATAAAAAGTTAAAAGTTATACAATTTGACTTACATGACCGGGCGCCTGGTGAATTTGCTTCACCAACTTCACAAACGTTAGCAACTCTCTCTTCTAAAACTGCAAGCTTATAGCTTGAGCACGATAAAAACAACACCGAGAGCAATTCCAGGAAGTGATTGAAAGATAATGCAACAATCCGACGCCGTTCGTTATCTTTTCTGAGATAAACGTAACAATATGTCGGAGTTTGTGAACGGAATTCACCAGCGCGCCCGCTCTAGGGTTAACAACGTAAGAGAAAAGTCAAAAAAATTACATTTTTCCAATTTTTGAAAAAGCAAAAGAATAGAGCAATATGGCGTTTTTGTCATCTCATAAAATACATTAGGCTCTATACCTACCGAAACTTGAAAAGGAAAAATTTGGAGCCGTTTTTGAGAAAATCTAGTTTTTGTAATTATTTAAAATTGCATATATTGTACGCAATATTGCGCGAAAACTACTAAACTTTTCCCAAAAATGTAGATGACCTTAATGAAAGAACTCACTTTGGACAAAAATTTTATTTTAAACGAAAAATCTCTATCTTCAATTTTGTAGTTCCAGAAAGTCGCCGAAAACAATTTTAACTTTTGCAATTTTCGAAAATTCAGTTATCCGTGAAAATCGGACCTATCTATTCTTACAAGAAATTTAAAGAAAACGTTTTGAGCCGTTTTTGAGAAAATTTTGAAAATGTCCGGGGGGCTTCGTGTAAAGTACCCCCAAATTTTACAGAATCTTTTTCAAAATCTCAAAGCTTTGACTAGATGCAGATCGACCAGGGAATATCCATTTTGGAAGAAATCGTACGCGTTGTTTAGGCGCTAGCAGTGTTCACAGACGGACGTTTTCCTTGCAATTGGTTTTTTCGGTATAGGTTCAGGAGAATAAATAGGTTGTAATATTAAAAGTAGTTGGTTTTTAAATTTCTCAATAGTTTTTTGCCAACAACTCATTTTTTAAATCTTTCGGTAGCATCTAAATCAATTTGAACACATTTATTGAGGACATTTTTATAATGGTTTTAGTGCCTGAAATCTTTAAAAATTGCACATATATCTTCATAAAAAAGGAAATTATAACTTATTAATCATGTATTTAATACTATTGAAATTAACTGATTACGTTAATAGTGACCAAAAATAAAAAAGCAAAAAAAACCAACAAAAAGCAATGACACACACACAATGATTAACTGTGAGACTTAGCATTAGGTTTATTTTGGGCAATATTCTCTCGTAAGTTGCGTCTTCTCTTTGCTTTACCAAGCCTACCTTCCTTAAGGCGTTTATTTCCTCCACTAGAGGAAGCAGCCCGTCTAGCAATAGAAGTTGGTTGCACACGTATTGGCGCACCATCTCTATTTCTGAGAGGAATATTTCTTCCTGCGGTGTGAAGAAATGTCTCTCACTGTCCCACGCTTCTTATTCTCCTAAGCCTCCTGGAGAAAGCGTTTAGTGCACTAGTAGGGGATTTGTACTTTTCATGTAGCTTGTACAATTCTAATACAATATCATCAAAGCCCTTTGATATTGTTGATGGAGCTTGATTTTTTGGGAGAGTTTCATTTTCTCTCATTGGTTCACTTGCTTGGGGGCTGGATGGTGTATAGTCAACTACATCTGCCTCTGGGTAGGTACTGCCTTCGAATCTGAAAGGTTCATAGAACTCAGGAGATGGCGCCTTTTCACCCAGTGCCAATTTAGCCATTGTATACCTGTCAGCAGCAGTGACAGGAGGCATGTTAGCACTGATTACTTGGAAATGCCTGTATACAGCAGACTGATGCTTGTAAAATTTTCCATACCTCTCAAAAGAACAAGAGCAACATCCACACTTCGCATTAACTGTGTAAAGAATTTCTGCATTATTTTCACTGGGAACTAAAAATTCTCCTCCGGTACAAACGATATCTTCTTTCTTCAAATAAGCTGATTTCTGTATCATCTTATTTAGGAACAATCTCCCATTTTGAGACCTACTATTTGCAAAATTTCGTAACCTTTTGCGGTAGTAATCATCTACTGCAGAGCAGGAAAAATAGATTAGTTGTGTTGCATTGTACACTTTCACACGTGACAGAACTATGTCTTTAAAAAGTCTCGCAGAAACTTCAGAGAAATTGTTAGTATTGTGCCCTTTCATGTAATTACTTCTCCAAGCCAGGCACCAGAGTTCCCTGAAGTTCCAGTAATCTGACAGATATTTTTGCCACTGAGGATATGAACTGCCAGATTCTTGAGCCTTTGAGTAGGCTACCTCACATTCAACTTCAGACTCAGCATACAAAATGCTCTGAAAATCTCTCATAAGAGTTTCCTGTCATCTTTGGGAATGGAGTGGTGAGTATCCCAGAGCCACCTCCACACTGCCTGGCATATATGAAACATACACAGGTAATTTTTGGCATAGGGCCACACTGTTTTCAGGGCATTCATTTCTGCCTGTGATTGATCAGTGAGAAAAATTTTAGGGAATTTGAGCCCATTAAACTTATCAGGCACTCCTTTCTCAAGAAGTGTGAATCCTGGAGTATACGATTCTTGAGTCTGGCCCTGCGTGATTATTACTGCAAGAGGCACTGCTCTGGCAGCACAAGCCGTAAGAACAAATGTGACACAGTGGCGTTCTGCATCACATGCACTTGTACTGTCCACAAATACAATGTCCCATGCAGTTGCGAGATCGTTTGCTCTTTTTATTAAAGTTGTCACAATAACAATAGCAAATGGCTCTTCACTGAACTTTATTGTGACATCCTCTTTATCGTACTCTTGTATCATTTGTTTAATTTTCTGCAGATAGAAAACGTTTTTGCTAGTTATTCAAACATAATGAAATTAAATCTTACTTTAATGGCTAACTTAACATTCAATTTATAGAATTTACTTAGAAAATAATTTAAGTGTATGATATTTAAACATTTTAATCATGGAAATAATTTTGTTATATATCTTGTCAAGTATAGGAAGTTATAAAGTTTATTTATTCTGCTTCTTTATGCGTTCCAAATCATACTTACTTCTGTAACTCCTTCGCCTGACCTAGGCCCTAAGTTACTTTCTCTCCAATGATCATGCCAGTAACACACAGTCCTTTCTGTTGGATTTGTGCGACCACTGGCATAATCTTCTTCACAAATATCTTCATCTAATTCCAGAAGGGTCTGATGATATTTGCAAGATTCTGCAATACCCATACCCATTTTAAAATACTGAAGAAATGCTTCTCTTGTAGCCTCATCAGCTGGCAGGAACCGCAGTGTTTCGGCAGTTTTTACATTATGGTTATGTATTTTATTTATTGATATAACCCCGCACAATCCTTTCTGAAAACGAAAACAAGTTATTTAATTGTTGAAAGGAAAATTTCTGACAATTCAAAGAGATAATTCCAAGAAAAGTTATAATTCTCAAAATCGAATGTGTCAACCTTTTCGGATATACGATTACCAATAAAGTTTATTAAGACAATAAATCATAAAGCTAATACCTTCTCTAACTTTCCTACTTTTTTTCATTAAATGGAAACATATTTCTTCTCCTTCAGAAATTGTGCATTGCATTATGACAAGTGACAATGCCTTATGTCTCAGAATATAAAATAAAATTATATTAATTTAGGCTTATGTTACTTTTTAACATTAAAATTAGTAATGTTATAGATTATAAGTTACAGTATTTTAATAGCATTCTCAAGATTTTCATTATACGTTATAAGAAGCCATAGAAGGTGTATTACATGTTAATATTTAATTAATAGATACATAAATTTAACATTTATCCATTTTTTTCATTGTTGATTCCTAATAAATTTTGTGTATTTACTTACGATTTCCAAATTAATTATTGATGTGTAATACGCAATTATTAAAGTAGGATTTTTGATGGAAAAATGGTTTATTGATTTTTTAATTGTGTACGTCTATTTTTTTATTTCTTTCGGGGTTTAGTTTGCTTGGCAGAAGAAAGATAAATAATAAAGTCAATTTTCTTGCACTGGACTGACAAGAAAGCACGAATGGTGTTGGGGATATATAAATATTTCGTCGAACTCACCGTTTTATTCTTTGATTAGCACCAAGAATTGATACCCCGGATGTTTGCAATCTGAAACGCCTGATTGCGCGTCAACGTGGGAGAGAAGTTTCTACGAATACAGTGGGCTTAAACCGATACGAGCGCGCGGTTTGATCCCGAGAATGCTGTGTGCCTAAACTGCCAAACTAAGTTTCAGAAAAGCTAAATAGAATTCCTCTACGGGACGAGGCAAATAATGACAATCACAAATAGCTCGAATCTTTAATGAATTGACCCTTCCATGATTCCTTGGAGAATTGCGGCCATCAGTTTCGAACAACTATTATAATTCGAAATGAATGTATACGTCTTCACTAATACTATGTGTGGCAAAGTTTTGTTTTGAAGCTGTATCAAAAAGTCTGTTAATACATTCAAAAAGAATATAAACATATTGCAATCCTACGTACCTTAATAAAGGCATCTTTTCTTCTTGTGTCTGCAGTGTTCAGTTTTACTTTTACAGACAAAGTAGCTGGACAGACAGCATTTTTAGAAAGTTCAGCGCCAGCTCCCCTAACCTGGCCATCTGTCCGTCCACCCGCTCGAACACTTCACAACTCCGATCCAGTGCATTGTCCCCACATGTGGTATACCCCGTATACCACAGTAGTTGTCCCTGGACGAGGAAATGCCACACAGAGCGGTAGTATTTGAATACAGGTCTGCTTACGTGTGAGTCTTGACAGTGGGTTAATAGCAAGCGGCAAGAGGAGGCATGCCTCCTGCCCATGTAATTCACACGTGCCAAACCTTTTTACACGTTATTCAAAAAAAGGAGTAAAACGAACTATCGTGTCCGTTCTTAAAGTTTGCGAAACTCTGACGAACATATAATTAACGTCGCACTCAGAAAAATATACCAGATGCATTAGGATAAAGGGCGGTATGTTGATCCACCCGCCACCTCGCCATTTTCTCACACAAGATACATGTACACGCCACGACTGCCGGAGACGAAGTGCCAGAACTTCCGGTCCGGCGATTGTTAGGCTTCTAAGCCTGACCGGTGAAAGATGTCACTCGGCGCAGGTCAAGGAGGTTAAAGGGGCAGAGGGGCATCTTCGCTATATCCAACACATAGATTACTGCCCATTCTTTCTGAAATTTGGTTCGCTACCTCTACCTTTAAATTTTCATGCTGTTCCGCAATTTGTTTTGTTATATCTGCCTGGAATTTACTTTGTTTTTCATTACTTTCCGACAGCTTTTGTGCAAATTCTGACTGCTTTTGTGAAAGTTCCGTCAGAACTCGAAAAAGTTGCAGAACGGCATCAGTGGGAGTCGAGAGACATAGAATGTTTTGGGAAAATAATTAGTGATTGTTGATGAATAGTTGGAATTGGAGAAAGCGTGATGAAGATGGATATTGTAACGGCAACAGGTGACCATGTGTGTTAGACGAAGTGAGAGTGTAAAGTGGGTAAATGACGCTATAGCGACCGAGGCTCATGAACACAAGTGTCGAAAACGAGTCGTTGCATTAATAAACTGTCAACGTAACAGGAAAGCACTCAGGTGATTGGGAAGGAGGATATTTATCCACTCTGATAACTACAATACAATCTGATTACAATATATTTTTAATTTATTGTAATTTATTTTTAAAATGATATACATCACTAATTATAATAATTTTACTACAAAAACAATATCAATCCCTCTACGCAATAGTGTGTACAATATTTTTTATTCATCTTTAGCTAACACAAACTGGATGGTTTGCCCACTCGAGAGCATGCCATGTACAACTGACCGTGTGAAATACATGGTACTCAAATCTAAGCCACAAACGGACATCGTTTGGCGTTGAGACTTATTGATAGTCATCGCAAATGCCATTCTTAACGGAAATTGAAGACGTTTAAATTGAATTGGCACATCTGTGGGTATAATAGGGATCCGTGGCAGTAATATATTATCACCTCGAAATTTTCCATTTAAAATGATGGCTTCGACAAAGTTTTTCATTAATTCTTTAATAACTAATCGCGTGCCGTTGCACAGCTGTGGCGGGTTCAAATTACGAAGCAAAATAACCGGAGATCCAACCTCCAGGTGTAAATTATGCGGCGGCGTGCCGGGTAAATGTAATGAGTTTAAGAACTCTACTGGATAACTCATAGCTTCGGTGGCATCGCAAACTATATTAATAGATTTGTATGACACCAAGTCCCCTGGCAATAAATGCTTCAGCAAGCATACATTCTCACTGGTTGTCGTCGCACCCACTATCAGCGGCATCATTTTGGCGGAGGCGTAGCCAGCGCTGAGGAGAACTGAACGGGAGTAACTGTATTTACTCTTTTCCTCGTATTTGATCGCACTTCTTCCGCAACTCTGTGTAAGGCATGCGCAAGACAAGTGGCGTATACCATACTAGGGTAGAGAATCTGCAGCCCCTTGGCTGCTTTAGCCATATACGAAGCACCATCAGTCACTAGTAGCAAAACGTTGTCTCTGTTCACACCATCCGGCCACAATAGTTTCGTAGAATTGTCGAACAAAATGGCAACTGTCGAGTTGTTTACTCTCTCGAGAGCTTCACACGTCAGGAGGAAAATTTCTCCAGGCCCCTCAATTTTTAGAACACCAACATTTGTAACATAACGCCCATTTACATCGGTGGTTTCATCTAAGGAAACCCAGATCTTTTGGTCAGCAATACTCATTCTTATTTTATTGAGCACCTCTTCGTAGCACACGGATAATGTTTTCTCAATGTTGATATCTGGAATGTGATGTATTGTGTATTTCTCCAAGAAGTCTGAAGCGTGGATTCTTCAGCTTCTCCAATGGGATGGTGCAAGACACCATCATCTCACACAAGTCCTTGAAGAACGATTGCGAAGTTGAAGATGGACCTGCCTGTTCAAATAACAGCCTTTGTCTGCTGTCATTTCCTACATTTCTCTTCACACAGCTGCTGTGTTTGGCGGTTTTACAGTGTTGTTGCACATTAAACCGTTTTTCTGCACTAACTTTAATTTTACATACTTTACAAAATAATATTTCCCCGTCACTGCTGAAGAACTTCTCTCCAAAATCAGGAACATACCCTCGCAGCTTCATGCTATTGGAGCACTTTTGTTTGGGCATTTTGATCCACACTGAGGTGTTCAGATCAGACTGAATAGTGTGACTGCGTGTACCATGCTAACGTCGGTAGCCGCCTACGTTTCTTCATCCGGCGAGAGAACGAAGCGATTATAATTCCTCCGGGGAATCACGTAGGCCGGAGAACCTCGCTGTCATCTTCCCAACTATCAGCGCTGGTAATGAAGATATCCCGAGTTCATCCGCACGTTGCTCAATATCGTTCATTTTCACAACGCGCAGGAGGCAAGAAAGAAACTCATGTTTGCTATCAGGGGTTCATCGTAGCACTAGGAATAATACGTTTCAAATAATCCTTTGTGTTATAATTGTTGAGTATATTCGTGACATCACATTTCCAAGCTTTTTATTCTTGTGTCCGCAGAAATATGACAAATATATGCATTTACGACAAAATTTGGCCAAAATATGACCCGTTACTAAAAACTGTCCTTAAAAATATGACATACATGCATTTAGGGCACAATTTGGCCAAAATATGACATTTTACTAAAAACGATGTAAATATGACTTTATATGCCCAGTAAAAATATCTGGATTCGTGCCAAAATTGTTTTAAAATTCACCGGAAGGTTCAGAAAAAATATGACTTGTCATTAAAATCCGGGCCCTAGTCATAAACACCAAGAGATAGTACTTCTTTCCCTACTAATATTGATTTAGGTATCCTTGTCCATATCACATTATTAAATGATTCATTTACATTTTGGATGTTCCCATGAAGACACCTTTTCAACAGTGAAGAATCAGCTAGAACCCTAAATATGGGCTTAATTTTATTTGCCACTGCCCTAGGAATATAATGTTTGTGGGAATAATTTTCTCCAGTAACTTTACTCCTATTGTATTTGCACCTACTCTGTTCTCCTTTAGGACAAAGACCGTGTTGTGGGTTATCATCTGTGGAGATTTTATGAAAGGAAATGGCCCAAATATCTCTTTTTATGTCTTCCACTATTTCTTCTAATTGCCAGACCGTAATAGCTTTGCAGCGTGTCAATCTCCTTCTCTGTCAGTCTTCCTTGTCCTATAATTTTCATTCCATCTTCCAGGATCTGACTTTTCAACTCTTTTTTTTTTCTGTCGAAGCCGACTTCCCATTCCCTTTTGTACATGCCCTATACATTCCAATTTTTCAATTTTAATGTCTCCATAAGGCTGACTTTCAACAACTTTTTTGTACCTTTTGCTATCACCATCTCCTAGGTACTTTGTGTACCGTACAGAGTAATTAGTCTGTGATCGTTGAAAAATGTTGTGTACACCAAATACTTCCATTCCTCCACTCACTCCTGAAAAATTAGCCATACATTTAAGCTCTTTTATGTTCTAAATTTATTTCATTACTTTTTAATTTTTCACATGTATTGCAATACTTAGATATTATTTCTACATCAATACTTCTTCCAGTATCCACACTTGTGGCTGACACAACACTGTTCAAGCTTTTATGCCCTCTCTTTTGCCATGTGCCATCCACCGCAACAGCAATATCTGTTTGACCATCATTGCATGCAACAGCTTCTGTAGCTGCTTCATAATACAATCTTTAGCAACTTCTTCAGCTACTCCTTTCAATAGTTCATGTAATTCAAAAATCTTGAAGGTGGTATGTCAAGATTCATCACAGCACAAAATGTTTTTGCACCTTCTTGTCTTCCAATGCACTTCATAGCATAAACAAATCTCATATTCACATCATAAACAGAATTACTACTTTCTGATGCATTAAAAGAAAACGATTTGTGGCAATTATTGCAAATTAGATATAAATTAGAAGCCAAACCAACACATTTTGCTGAATTTTGAGTGCACATGATACTGCCTACCATATCACAAAACTTACACTTCACAAAAGAACGAACAGCTCTTGAAAGTAATTCTAAGTTAGCCATAATATTTATACTGGCAGTATCAGAAGCCAATGATTGTATTCATCACCACTCCCGAAAAGTTTCCTTCTAGAAGCCCTTCCACTGGAGCAAGGCGTTGTACTGCGAGGTGTTTCGCATAAACTTACAAATTCTTCATTTATAATGTTTTCGTTGTTAACTGAGGTAACCAGAGGCTTATTGTTCCTTTCTGGGCCACCTTTTCTCTTTTTAAAAATTCCCTTTGGCTTATAGCGTTTTACATTCGCCGCACTGGTGCGCACTCAGTGCACACTCAGGGCAGCTTTCGTGTTCCATTCGGCCGCTAGGGCGCACCAGTGCAGAGAAGCCCATGTTCCATTCGCACAATGACACGGAACCAGGGTGCACTCGGGGCGCCCTAACCTGCACTGACGAGCTCGACGGTGCAGTCCATTGCACCGGGTCATTTTGAGGTTAGGTACGGAAGTTATGAATGTTGATTTGGATTCGTGGTGAAATTGTAAAGGCAATTGAAGATCTCCTGTCACACAGGGACACTTTAAATAATGGAGTATACCATGTTTTACAAGAAATGCTTTAAAATAACTTTGTGACTTCCGCGAAGTTCGGAAAATCAGTTTGTGTTTTCGTAAAATTCAACCGTGAATTACTGCATGTTAACAAATTCAGTGCTACTTAGTAATCAAACCTATCCTCTTACAAAATCATTCAAATATACAATGTGCTAAGAACAGTTTCTTGCATGCGCAAGCGGAAATGCTTATATTAATATTTTATGGTTTTCAATAACCAAATAATTCTGCAGAAGCCTTTCGGTTCGAAATGTAGTGTACTATGTTCGAAATCAATCACTAGCAAATCTCGAGAAATGAACTTTCGACAGATTCGCTTTTGAAGTTTTCGGTAGTTTTTAAATAATCACACGTTAATACTTTATGAATTAAGGAGTAAACAATTACCAAAGACTTCGTACAAGATGTGTTAAAATAATAATAATTATCATAAAAATTATAACAATGATCACAAATCCAAAATTCTTATTTTTCGAGTTCTGTCAATGTGGCAGACGAAGAACAGCTGTCTATAATCTCATTGCGTAGCGTACACGCACCGACTCAGTTCCAAAATACGATTCATTTGTGGCTGCCCCACGACTGCCCTTCATGCGTGTGGGGCAGCACTGTTGCGGAGCGATGACGTATTTGCCCTGCACTAGGGTGGGTTTCAGTGCAACGAATGGAAAACGCTATTAGTCATCGCTGACAACAATCAAAAGTTCACAACAGTAAACCGAACACAAACCACTACAGAACACGTTTATCTTGTTTACTAATATGAAATAAACGAAAGTCACTGCAAATTGCCTGCTCAGAACAGAAGTATCAACTTCAACAAAAATAAACTTTCGTCAGTCATGAAGAAATGATATTTCTAATAAATGAAATAACTGTAGAGAAACTCTCGCAAGCGCAAAAGTGAGCGGGACCGTCACTGATAGGTCAGCGCAGGGGAATTTAAATGGGTATTTAATACACTTCCAAACAGTTTTCGCTGAAAATCTATACATACTCTGAAAGAGCGGACTCCACCGCTTCATAATCATGCAAAAGTCGAATTTTTGAAGCAAGTCAGCTTACAAGGTCCCCTTGAGGACCTTCCATCCACTCGCCACTGCGGCCTTCTTGTAATGCTCGCAGATGTTGTGGCGAGCGTGCCACAGCGCAGAGTTGAATCGGCACTTATTGGTGACATGTCCAATTGTCTCGAACGCGGCTGTGCCGTCTGGGCGGGTGCAGCCCTTCCGGCAGGCCTTGTTCTTGTTACCAGGGCAGTGGTTTAGGGCGGGAGCGGAGTTGAGGCGGGCCGGAAAGAGAAATTTGTACACAGGTATTCTCATGTACTCCCCGGTCCGCGTGAAGAAACCTGACTCCTTGCCCACCCCCGCCAGAGCTCCCGCGTAGATCCCTTGGGCCTTTTGGGATACTCTAGTATACAAAACAAGTCTTTCTTTCAGTAATTACTGACGAATAGAGAAGATAAAAGATGAATTCGACATTGAGTTGGTCCAAAACACATAAACAACTGGAACACAGCACACACGACTGATAACGCGCAAACTCGGAACGCTACAACAAACACATACAATCAACTACAAACATACAGTTGCTTGGGACCCGATTGGTCACGTGATATTTTGGCGCAGGGCCCGATATCCAGCGGGCCCTCTTAATGTTCTGTCTTCTAATGCCATCTTAATCCTGGGCGGGCCGACATCCCTTTTGCCACGAGGTCTGTAGTCATATATTTGTTTTGGGATACGGTCTTTATTCATCTATGTA